>PVHX01004101.1:89603-131389 GCA_004024805.1 Geosciurus inauris
ACGCTTGTAATCCCAGCACTTAGGGAGGCTGAGACAGGAGAATTGCGAGTTCAAAGCCAGCCTCAGCAATGGCGAGGCGCTAAGCAACTCAGTGAGACCCTGTCTCTACATAAAACACAAAATAGGGCTGGGGATGTGGCTCAGGGGTCGAGTGCCCCTGAGTTCAATCCCCGGTACCAAAAAAAAAAAAAAAAAAAAAGAAGCTGGAAAAACCAAAGACACAGATTGGTCAGGGAAATGCAAAATGTTATTGTTTGTGCCACTAGGCAAGGAATTCTAGGAATTAATCAATCACGTTCCCCAACTCTAACAAAGGCTGCAAACTTGGCCCTATGAGGCTTCCAACTCCAATGGAATGCTGTGTATACTGAACAAAATATCAAGATACCTGAGGACCAGTTCATTCTACTGTATTTCCTATCTTTGCCATCCTTGGCAACAGTCCAAAATAATAGTCATTATCCTCCTATACTGATTTTTCTTTATATTCTCTTACCTCACACCATTTTATTCTGGCTGTTCTCCTTCCTAATCATTATCATTGAGGCCTCCAGAATTCCTACTGTAAGATTAAAATATATATGTATATTCCCCTCTCCCCCTAAACACACACACATCAAGCTCTTCACAGAATGATGTCATCTTTCTAGTTTAAATCCTGGTGCTTCTGAAGTACAATATTTCTCAAATATTTTTTTCAAAGTAGATGCTACTTATTTTTTCATACTCCAATCAGCTTTTAGCTCTTCAATACTATTTCCAACATCATCACTTCACTGAGGAAATAAATGCCTCCTTCGAGGTTCATGCCTTCTAGCTAGTTTTCCTTTGTCCCTGCCGTCTACTAAATTTCTAATCATCACTCAGATTCATCCTAAACTCAGGGTCCTGGCTAACAAGTCTTTCCATCCTAACTTCCATCATCATCAACATCCATGTGAATGACCTATCTAAAATTGAAGAACTGGCCAGAAGCCGTGGTACATGCCTATAATTCTAGCTACTCAGGAAGCTGAGGCAGGAGGATTGAGACCAGCCTGGGCATACAGCCAAGACCCTATCCCAAAGCAAAAAATAAAAAGGGTTGGGGATGTAGTTCAGTGGTAGAGCACCCCTGGGTTCAGTCTCCAGTACAACAAAATAAATTATTATTTAATTAAATTTAAGAACTGAGAGGCCTGGACTCCACTCCCTAATTAATGTTCTACCTCTAAAATCCTGAATTGCAACCTCACTATCAAATCTCTAATGTTCCAGTTTCACTCTTTTTTCTTCATTTAGTATTTGGTTGTATCAAGAATCTGGAGAGTCCCTCCTTATCATCTTTTTCTAGCTACCTTTACTTCTTACAACTTTGAAGCTTCTCTATAATCCATGCCCCCCCTCCCATCCCAGACAGGATCTCACTAAATTGCTGCAGCTGGCCTTGAACTTGAAATCCTGAGATTATACACCTGCTACTGTGACCGGCTATCAACTCTATTTTATAAATGAGAAAACTAGGGCCAGGTGTGATACATGCCTGTAATCCCAGGCATTTGTAATCCAGGATTACAAATTTTAGGCTGGCCTCTTCAATTTACCAAGACCTTGTCCAAAAAAAAAAAAAAAAAAAAAAAAATTGGGGAGGAGTTTGGAATGTAGCTCACTAGAAGAGCACCTGCCCAACTAGCATGCATGAAGCCCAGTACCGAGGAGGGAAGAACACTAAAGTTTGCAATGTTAAGTATCTTGTCCACAGCAAGGTTGTCAGTAAGTGGTAGAGCTAGGATTCAAACCCACCCACGCAGTCTGATTTCCAGAGCTTGTATCCTTAATCATCAAGAAGCAATCTTCCTGCTTACTAGCTTAAATTTCAGTTCAACTTGGTATACAAAATATCCTTTTCAACTTCATCTGCCACTCCTTGCCAAGCACTTTACATATTATTGTCATGCCTTTCTGCTTGTTTTCTCCACTCCTACCTTCTGCCTGGAGAAATTCCACACATTCTTCAAGAATTATCCCAAAACATCCTCTCAGTGATGTTTTCTTTTCAAATTAAGATTGTCAATTCCTTATTTATGGTTCCAATAGCATTTTCTTTCTAATTCACTTTATTATTTACTTACAATAATGTCTTCCCCTACTAGACTGCCAGCACTCTCAAAGAATCTATCTTATCTAATACCTTATTCAATTTGCAACCGTAATGCCTAGCACAATGCCTGGTTTGAAGCAGATGCTCAATAAATGCTATACAATTTACAAGCAAATTGTCCCACACTTTTCCTATTTCTTTTTTTTTAACACCTTTATTTTTTATGCGGTGCTGAGGATCAAACCCAGTGCCTCACACATGCTAGCCAAGTACTCTACCACTAAGCTACAATCCCAGCCCTCCCTATTTAAATCCTACCCATTCTTCAAGGCCCTTTTTGCCTGTAAAAACCCTTCATAAAGGGCTAGGGATGTAGCTCAGTGATAGAGCATTTGCCTAACATGTAGAAGGCCTTGGATTTGATCCCCAGCCCTGACAAAAACAAAAAACTCCTTCATAGATCATTCTGGTTCACAGCCATTACTACCGCCTTCAAACTCAGACAACTAACTTGCTGGCTCTTCCATCAATCTAGCAATTATTAATCATGCTGGTCCTTATGAAATGTATTAACTAAGTACTGACTTCCCCAAGGGCTCTGTCTGTATTTTACTTTTTATTCTTATGTTGCCTGTTACACATATCTGTTGTCTGTTTTAAAGCACACAGCAGGAATTTTAAGAAAAGTTGCTATTGAATTACTTTGATATTTCAAAATGTATTTTATATATCATACAAGGACATCCCATTAGCTTCCGTTTATTTCATTTCTGTGCATAAACAAAGATTTTTATGGGCTGGGGCTATAGCTCAGTGGTAGAGCGCTTGCCTAGCATGTGTGAGGCACTGGGTTCGATCCTCAGCACCACATATAAATAATAAATGAATAAAATAAAGATCCGTCAACAACTAAAAAAAATTTAAAAAAAAAGATTTTTATGATGAAATGAAGTCATATGATTGCCACTACAACGTAGCTCATTTAATAGATCAAGGTTCTTTTCACCAACTTTACAACTCTTGCCAATTCATTCAATAGCTCTAAAACCTGAAGCTTTTGTCTCTCTACTGAATAGTTTTTATTTCGTACTTGGCATTTTCCCTCTAAGATAACTTGTTATCATAATGTTCTCTCGTTTTCTCTCTCATATACACATACATACACGTACTCTCTGTTCCTTTGCTTTCTCTAGGACACATGATACTGAAGCTTTTACTATGGTCAACAGTTTAATGGGGAAGGAAAGAAGAAAAACCATTTTCAGGAGTTATCATTTTACATAAGTCGGTCTCCAAAACAGACTTTGTAAACAAAAATTTAAAATCAATCTGCTTTAAAATAACAAACAGCTGAGCATGATGGCACATACTTGTAATTCCAGTGACTTGGAAAGCTGAGGCAGGAGGATCACAAAGCAAGGGTGAGACTGTCTCACAAAAAATAAAAGGACTAGAGATGTAGCTCAATGTGTAAGGCCCTGGGCTTAATCCTCAGTACTGTTAAAAAAAAGAGAGAGAGAGAGAGAGAGAGAAGGAAGGAGGGAGGGAGGGAGGACAGGAGAAAGGAAGAAAAAAGGTAAAGAATGAACCAATGAACAATCTAGTAAGAGACACTGAAGTAGCTATTATGACCCAAGACCTATGTGGATCATCAGAAAATCTCTAATAAAAATAAGCAATTCTAATAAAGCTAAGATACTGGAAAACGGTTCAGCCAAACGATCTCAGATTAAGAAGCAAGTCGGCTGGTTACATAATCTAAATAAATCACAAGGCTGCCCATCAAAAACACATCAGGACAAAATAAAACATACTTCAGCACCTTGGTTCAGTCTGAAAGTGAGATAATATACAGTCAATAAAACCTAGGAAATAAGGGGAAAATGTTGAATGTAAAAGAAAGTTGTCACATTGTAGGTGCTAAAATGAACATACAAAATATGTTAACTGATAAAGGTGACTTTTTGTATTAGGACTAACAGAATTGATCATCTCAAGGACAATCCAGCTTCACAAATTTGGGACAGTCTACACAACAAAAAGTCCAATTTACAGTAACTGGGGAAGAAAAGAATTATTTGAACAATTCGGGCCAAGTAAACTCTGGAGGGGAGGAAGAAAAGCAATATACATAAATTCAGGGTTTTGTATTTTAATTACCCACACCAATTTTGCTGATGTGGCAGTAAGGCACTGGTGCAGATATAGTTAGATGTTTCCTAATTTGTTTCTATTTTCTTATTTGCACTTTAGCTAAAATACAGAAAAATGCTTAACAGAATAGTTAAAAGATCATATAAATCACATAAATCTCACCCAAATCATTTGGGCTATATCACCTTTTAAACAGAAAGAATTTGACCTGTGCCTGTACTAATATGTAACAACAAATCCCACCATTAAGTACGCCCATTATGCACAAATTAAAAAAATTGTTTTTGACCTGAGCCAGCAGCTGGACTGGGCCTAAAACTGAATTTGTTTTACCCAGGGAGCCTAATCACCCATTATCAGTGACATGAAATTGCTACCAATAGTTTTATTTATTTACTGGTTATTTTTACTTATTCCTGAGAGAATTCATCTTGGTGTAATTATACAGGCATGGAATATCTTATTCTAATTAGGACCCCATTCTTATGGATACAGGATGGTGGGATTCACTATGGTGTATTCACATGTGTACACAGAAAAATTATATTGGGTTCATTCTACTGTCTTTCCTTTTCCTATTCTCCCTCCCTTCCCTTCATGTCCCTTTGTCTAATCTACTGAATATCTATTCTTCCCCTCTCCCAGGTTATTGTGGGTTAGTGTCCACATATTGGTGAAAACATTTAACCTTTGGCTTTTGAGGATTGTCTTATTTCACTTTACATGATAGTCTCCAAATGTATCCATTTACGGCAAAAGTCATTCTTCTTTATGGCTAATACTGAATTGTGTATATGTAACACATTTTATTTATCCATTCATTTGTTGAAGGGTACCTAGGTGGGTTCCAAAGCTTAGCTATTATGAATTGAGCTGCATTATTATGAATTATTATGAATAAATATTGATGCGGCAGTGTCAATGTAGTATACTGATTTTAAATCATTTGGCTATACATGGAAGAGAGGGATAACTGGGTCAAATGGTGGTTTCATTCCTAGTTTTTTGAGCTACCAATAATTTTAGTGATGAGCTAACTTATCCCATTTAGATATGAATCACCTATAGTATTCAAATCTCCCAAACTTCATAAGATGTGAATTTCAGGCATCTGATATTAAACACTGGAAGATCAACATCCCTTTAAAAACCTACATGACCATGAAATGTAGGCCTTCTGACCAGAAACATAAAACCTAAAATTTCAACACAGTAAGGAGAAGTTCCCAGGAGTAAAAGATTACTTGTATTCAGTACCAATGATGGTGTCTATATTATTACTACAAAATGGTACATATGCAAGCACCATATCCTGGAATTAAATGAAATCTTTTGTTCTAACAAGTTAAACTTTTATTGAATTAGCACAGTGATCATTTATCTTTAGGCAACCAATGTTCTTGACAGTCAACTGTAACATTATGGTAAAAAAACAATGTAAAAGAACAAAACAAAGCCTAAAAATGAAAATTTAAAAGTGGATTTGGGGGATCTATATGAAAGCTGGATTTCCAAGTAACTTCAGAGCAAGTTGTAAGACTCCATAAGCAGTGCAAACTAGTCTGTTACACACTATCTTAAAATGTGATCCATGGTCTGCGGTTATGGCTCAGTGGTAGAGTGCTAGCCTCGCACGTGTGAGGCACTGGGTTCAATCCTCAGCACCACATAAAAACAAATAAATAAAATAAAGGTATTGTGTCCATCTACAACTAAAAATATTTTTTTTTTAAAAAATGTGATCCATACAGAAATTCCAACTGGCTAACAAATTCCATAGAGAAATGAAAGCTGTCATCAACAACAGCATATAACTAAGTACATAAGATATGACAACCATAAACTGTACTTAACTATAATTTTCTATACTAACAAGCTCCTTTCCTATTTACCTAAAGCAAATGGCTTTTTTCCGCATGCCAATAAATCATAAATATGACTGTCTTGGACTCACAACTCACCTGAAAAGAATCAGCTTTATCCTTAGAACCTCATGTTTATTGCATGTAGAAAACATTATCATATAAATGACACAAACAAGAAGATTCATAAGCATAAGGATAGTATAATTCACTATTCATGAAATGTGACTGGTTATTTCACATTCCAGTGAAAAATGGCAAGGGAAATTAACACACCGAGAGAGAAATACAGTAAGAAAATGCAAAAACAATTTGTATAGTGTACTTTATTCCCATCTCCTTAGAGTTACAGGATTTCTTGGTAGAATGAGTGCCTGAACTATCAATTTCTTTTTTTTCTTTTTAAAAAGATATCTCAGAACAAGGAGTCTACAACTTTGGTGGGGGGCGGGGGACTGAGGATTGAATCTATGAGTGCTTTATCACTAACCTACATCCCCAGTCCTTTAAATTTAAAAAAAAACAAAAACCCTTTTTTAATAACTTTATTATTTCTTTATGTGGTGCTGAGCATTGAACCCAGTGCTTCACACGTGCTAGGCAAATGCTCTACCACTGAGCCACAACCCCAGCCCACTAGAGTCCTTTTTTAAATTTTGAAGCAAGGTCTTAAGTTGCTGAAGGTCTTGCTAAATTGCTGAGGCTGGCCTTCCAACTTGAGAGCCTCCTGCCTCAGTCTACCAAGGTGCTAGGATTATAGACATGCCCCACCATGCCCAGTTCCTTTAATACTTTATTCAGCTCTTTCCAATCAATGCCTGGAATAGCTGGATAACCAGCTTTTAGAATAGCTATTAGCCTAGGTACAAATCAATGTCATTCTTTTAAGAATCAAAAGAGGCTCAAATTGGAATTTTTTTTAATTTTTTTTTTTTTTTAGTTGTAGATGGACACAATGACTTTATTTTATTTATTTATTTTTTTCGTGGTGCTGAGGATCCAACTCCATGCCTCACACTTGCTAGGCGAGCACTCTGCCACTGAGCCACAACCTCAGCCCTCAAATTGGAATTTTTAAATTAAAAATAAAAACACGAAAAGGGAAAACATTTTAATGGACACATACGTTCAGATTTCAAAATGGTGCTAACAGTGTTTAAACATTGCACCAGTATTATTTGAGAGGATGAGTGAAAAAACTAACGTACAACAAAAGTTATCTATCTAAAAAAAATATTTAAGGAAATCTTTATTCTACAATGATTTCAACTTACTGACCAAGTTACATGGTAAAGAAAAATCAGTTCGAATCGTTTTTAATCTCCATGGTAGTGTTTTAAGTTGATAGGCTCTCCCAGAGAGCTTAGAATCTTAAGCAACTGTCAGCCCTCAATTTGAAGAAATCTGCTTACCTATTGTGTGTAAACATAAATTCTGTCCTGTCTCAGAAACATTTAACTTCTTCTAGGGTGACTGTGCAGGTGTGTATAGGGGAAGAGTAACTCCTTTTGACCAAACTGTTGACAGTTTTGTAGTGTTTCTTCCTATCCACGAAGCTGTTTTTTTGTTTTAAATGCTGCCCACCCCACCCCCCACACCCGCATTCTGCGCTTAAAGTCTGGGCTGCCAATTCTTCCTTGGCCTGGACCCTTCACCCTTGTCTAATCCCATATGGTCCCCCAATTTCAGCGCCGGGAGGCAACTGCGAGCCAAGCGCGAACCCCTGCGGCTGGCGTTAGCTAGGCGCGGATAGGGCGAACGGATGGGCAAGCGTGGGCCAAAGCTGAAGCGATTTCGGACCGCTTGTCGCCGGGCCCGAGTGGCTGAAGGTCTCAGAGCCCCTCCGTCCGCCCCGGCAAGCCGAGAGTGCAGCTGTCGCAGAGCAGGAAGCTAATCGCCGCCGCTGTGACAGGCCGAATAGGAAAAGAAAGGGGCTCACTGCAGGCAATAGCCTCAAACCTTGGGCTAGGAAATCCCAAGAACAAAACCGCCGCCCCATCCTGAAGGCAACGAGACCGCGGAGCCACCAACTCAGCCCAGCCCAGCAGGGGCCCGCCCAGGGGCCACTCCCCAAGGGAGGCAGCCAGTCACTCGCTCGCCCTGCCGGGCCCGCTCCCGAGGGGACGGGCTCCCTCCCGCCCTCACATACAGCTCCTCACGCCAGGCCCCCAAGGCTTCGTCCACCTCTCACCTTTGACGACGCGGTCAGCCCCCGGAGGGGGAGGTGGGGGCGGGGGTGGGGGCGGTGCAGCCCGGGCCGGCTCCGGGGCGGCCATGCTGGGCCCGGGGCTCGGCTAGGCGCTGGGCCGGGCGGGGCTGGGGGCGGGGGCGGCGGCTACTAGAGCCAAGCGGCGGCGCCGCCGGGGAACATGGCGGACCCTCTTTCCCTTCAGAGGGGCTAAGACCGGCATGCATTGCGCGTGCGGGGGCGGAGGCGGGGCAGGCTCTAGGGAGTTGGGCAAAATTACTGAAGCTAGGAGAGAAACAGGACGAGGCCAAGGGATCATGTTAAAATTCTTTGCAAGTGAGCAGAGGAAGCAGTCCATAGCTAGTTGCTGTGATAAATGAGTGCAACGAAAAATGACACTGGCTCTCACAAATTTCCCAGTGAAATGGAGAGACGTGATCAAACCTCAGAACCTCCCACTAGCAGAAACAAAAGTATAACAATTTAGCTAGAAGATATGAGTACTAAATGGTTGCGGGGAACAAGAGAATACAGAAGGCACTGTAGGTTCTAGAGCAGAGACATGACCATTCAAAATGGAGTTTGAAATGGAATTTTGGCTCTTGTGTTTAGGCTTTGGAATTGTCAAGAGTTAGAAAGCACAGACTAAGAATGCAGATGAAGCAGTATAGGGGAAGTGAAGGAATGACACCAAAAGATATTGAAAGTGCAGAATTCACCTGAAAAGAACATAGCTTCCCTCTTGATTCATTCAGAAAATAGATTTGGAAGGCAGAGGGGCAAATAGAGAATTAAAAATTAGTTCCAAGGCTAGGACTGTAGCTCAGCGGTGGAGCGCTTGCCTAGCACGCGTGAGGCACTGGGTTCGATCCTCAGCACCGCAAAAAATAAATAAGGGTATTGTGTCTGTATTGTGTCCATCTATAACTAAAAAAAAAAAAAAAAAAAAAAATTTAAGTTCCTTATTTCTGTTCATACACAGAATCTAGGTCCAACTGATTGAACTTTTTATAGAGTCCAAGGTGACTGATAGTCATGGGGAAGGAGGCAGAAGAACTTTTCCATCAGAGTATGTATATGACAAAGAAACCAGCTTGTCTACTAAGATCTTATATATATGTCTTGATGGCCTAGGATCCAAGTGGGATGGAAGGTGAAATTCCTGCTCAATAAAACGTGTGCTGAGAATCTGTTCATAATAGATGGTGATGAGGTAAGCAGTAAAACAAAGGTCTCAGTGCCTTTCTACTCTGTCAATCTCAATGACCTGGAGACCTAGGATTTTTTAAAATTTTTTTAGTTGTTGATGGACACAATGTCCTTATTTTATTGCTTTGTATGTGGTGCTGAGGATCGAACCCAGGGCCTCACGCATGCGAGGCAAGTGCTCTACCGCTGAGCTACAATCCCAGCCCCCCCTAGGATTTTTTTTTAAAAAGATAGGAAATTCCAACAGGTACTCTTTGCAAAGACAGCTCAAAAAATATCTTACAGGGAGGGGATTTTTGGAGCAAGGCAGGGTGAAGGTGGACTTTTCTGGCATGGAAGTGCCACATCCCCAAGGGAAGGGAAAGGAAGGGGAGGGAGTCCATGGGAAGAGAGCAAGGAAAGGACAAGGAGGCACATCACAAACATGAAGGTAGGGCTGGGGATGTGGCTTAGTGTTACAACATTTGCCTGGCATGTGTAAGGCTTTGGGTTTGAACCCCAGCACCACCAAAAAAAAAATCTACAAACCTGTAAAAGGGAGAGTACCAGGAATACCTGCATGAGGAGTGAATTTGTAAGGAGTTTGTCCAGAAAGTCTCTCTCAGGAATGGAGAAAGGAAGTGTATTACATTGAGTGCCTCTGTCAGAAAAGAAATAAGAAACCTTATTTAAGGGCCCACCAACTTCCACCCTAAGTGCCTTCATCACCTCTTGAGTTCCTCACTTTAACTCCATCAAAAGCAATTTCATATATTCTAGGCCTCCCTACCCCAATACAAAAGAACAAGAGGGAAGAAAGACAAAGAATTAAATAGAACTCTTATAGATTTATTAATGAAAAATATTTTACAAAAACAGTATGTTTGGCCCTAATAGTTCAGCTGACTCAGGGTTTACAACAGCGACTGAGCAAGTGGCAGTAATGACTCTGCTGCTGAGGATAAGAGGGTATGTTAGTGTGCATGACTCCATCTGTTCAGAAGGGCGAATGTTAGGTTGGCAGCTCCATGTTCTAGGCCTAAGGATGGGGCACAGGGAAGGCTGACAGTCCATGAATGATGTGGTTAGGACCATGACCCCAGAGCTACAGATCCCTGTAAGGATGGGAGATGGGGAAGACAAAAGGTCAAGTAATAGAGATAAATGGATAAAACAAAAAATAGTGATCTGATGATGAGGGTTCAGGTGGAGAGGGAGCACAACAGTATCCAGTAATAAAATGATGACCTTAAGATACCAAGGAGTGGCTACTGTCCAGTAATATAATGGATTCAACTTTAAAATGACTCAAAGCCCTAATAGCAGCTGCTTCCTTTGGCAAGGGAAATTAAAGTTAGAATTTCAAAAATTCCCTCCCAAGTAGCCAAGTCTCTCCTTTAGAGGTTCCTAGTACCCCTTGGAGAAACTGATAATTCTATATTGAGATAAGACTATCACAACCATGGCGAGAACATAAGGTACCAACTCTGCCACAGTACAGTTTTACAGAGGAAGGTATGGCCCCAGAAAAGGAAAGGGGTGATTCTTACCACCTGCTATGCTGCAGGACTCTAGCCCTGTTTTGCTCACTTCCAGAAGCATCTGCTAGAACAAAAAGAAGGCCCTCTCCCCCTATCCTGTGTCCAGACTGTGAGGCATAACTGCTTTGCCTCCAGTCATCATCTGGAGGTATATCTACTCTTCGAGGACCAGGGGTTCGGGACCCCAGAACAGGACCTAAATTCCAAGCTGATCTGCTAGATGACGGAGACAGAGAGTGAGAGGGTGAATTAAAAAGATCCCCCCAGGACTGAGTATGAGGAACTTGAAGGCCCTGGCCTCTTTCTGGTAGTGTGGCAGTGTGGGTTAGCTGAGGCTTGCTCCCTGGAGTAGTTAGGAATCTGGCCCCAACTTGCTGGTTGGTCTCTGACCAGGGTCCCCGGAAGGCATCGGTTCTGGAACGATGGGGAAGACTCTGGTAGTTCAAAGTCCTTCCTGCGTATTTGACCCCCTGGGAAGTTTCACTCCTGTCACACATAGCCAGAAACTGCTGGACACTCCTCGAAGTTCCTGGAGAAATAAAAGAAACCATAAGTTTGAGTATATTCAGAAAATAATTCTCCCTCCCAGAGGACCATTCTTGTTCTGCCCCACTCTTCACTCCTCCAAGAACATCCACATAAAAGATGGAACTTAGCTTTGCTTTTGATTTCATTTTTTAAAAATTCTTAATATATATCAAAATCAAGTCTTAGCCTGGTGTGGTGGCACACACCTATAATCCCACCTACTTGGGGGGCTGAGGAAGAAGGATCACAAGGCTCAAGGCTAGCCTGGCAACTTGGTAACACCCTGTCTCAAAATTTTAAAAAGGGCTAAGATATAGCTCAGTGGTAGAGAGCCTGCCTAGCATGTGTGAGGATCTGGGTTCAATCCCCAGTACCACAAAAAGTCTCTTACCTCCAAGTTGGGCAAATGAAACAGTCTCCTGGATATTGCCGTACCTACCTTACTCCACTATTATCCCTCCTCCAGCACTCACATACACAATCCCTCCTCGTGCACACACACCATAGATCCCTAATCTAGCAAATATATTCCCCTTGTGATGACTCTATTCCTTGAGCAACTACTCTAAAATCTTAAGTTTTTCTTAACATGGTACTTTCACCCCAGTTAAGTTGCCTCTGTTTATATTCTTGCTCAATCTCTGAAATCTCATGCTTTTATTCACATCATTCCTTCCACAGGCAAACTGTAGAATGCCTTTTCTTCATTTATTTGATCTTGGCACTAGCAATATCATACGCTGTAGCTCTTTGTTGGGGGAGGGAAGAGAATGCCCTATGGATTGTATGATGTTTAGCCGCATCTCTGGCCTCTGCCCATTAAGTACCAGTAGTTCCTCCTCTCGCCCCATTGAGAATTACTGCCTTAAGCTACAGATTCAGCCCATGAGGAGGAAAAGGAGAATATCTTACTATGGAGGGTCAGAGAATGCCAGAATGATGCTGCCCATCTTCCCCAGGATCATCTGGGTCTATATACATGGCACTGGGTACTCCAGGTACAGTCTCCCACATTCACTCCTTGTCCTCCTACACCATCCTTCAACTGAAACTCAGTGAATAGGATGAGAGAAAACTAGATGCTAGTGATCACATTTTCTCCTCACATGCACAAAGCCCTGGGTTCAATCCCCAGCACCAAAAGAAAAAGAAAGAAAGAAATGAGATAACATTTTCTGTTTGAGAGGATCCCAAAGTCTGTGTATTACCCACTTTGGTCTTTTAAAAGATATCCTATCATGGCTGAAAAAGTTTATTCTCTTGAGTAGCCAGATTAAACCCCAGTCTAAGAACCATGGTATGCCTAAGAAAGAATTCAGTCATAATCCATTGAGATCAATGTTTGATATTGAAACAGTAATTCATATCCTTATATCATTCCACCTTGGGACACCCCACCCTCCTAAAAGGTATACTGATTTGACCCTTAAGAGTCCCCTAGAAGGTATCACATTCTAGCATATAATATTAGATTGGGGAGAGTTACCTGGGGGTCTATAGGGCTCCCCTGCCACGCTGGGCATCAGGACATCTGGGGACAGGAACTGTGGTTGGGGAGGGTAGAGTTGGGGATCAAGGAGAAACACAGAAGGGTCATGGATGACAGGGAGGGAAGAGGAGCTGGAACAACGGTGCCTGGGTTCCAAAGGCTTTTTCTTCAGGTTTGATGGATCCTTATAATGAGACAAGACAAAAAACATAAAGATGAGGATTAACCCAAAGCAGGATGAGGTTGGGTAAACACAATGAGGCAAGCAGGAGGAAATGGAGGGAACTAGAACACAAACACACCTTATCTAGGGAGGGACCCCAATTTACTCAGCCACTCTCCCTGTCAGACCTTCTAGGAAACTATTAACTTCAGATCCTCTTCCTGTTACCAGTTTTCATCATATTCACCATCTTCCTAATATTCAGGTGTCCAGACAGATTGAGAAAAATAACTAAAAAAAATTGGGAACTAAAATGTATCTGCTGAAATAGAATCAAGAACTCTATTCCATCTTCTATCCCATCACTGCTGCATTTCAGTTTCCTATTCCTGTCAAGTTTGTATTCACAAATACTTAGGTCCTGCTTGATAATGTATTAGTTATTAACATTTGTGGTAAACACCCAGAAATATCTCCTTTAACATCTGAAACACTTATACATCCAAAACTGAATGAACATTCTTCTGAACTCCCCCTCCCACTATCATATTTTATGTCATCCAGGCACAAACATTGGCATTGCCCTTGATTTCCCACTTCCCATTGACAATTCCATCAGTTGCCAGGTACTGTCATTTCTATATATGAATTTCATATTTAAACTCACCTGGACCACTGCAATAGGTTTCAATCTGATCTTCCTGTCTCCTGTTACCTCTTTACTGTGACCTACAAAGTTCTACATGATATTGCATTGCTGATTTTTCTTATTCTATCCCCCACCATTCCTGTATCAAGGTTGTGTCCTGACTCTTCTCCTCTCTTTGCAATGTTCTCTTCCTCTTTTCGGTGGCTAGGATTCCAAAGTCTCCATTTCTAGTTCATATGTCTTAAATCCAAAGACCTAGTAGTTATCTCCACTCATACATAATATCACTAAAATAGAACATATATCTTCCTCAAATAATCATTATCAATCCTTAAAAACTTGGTTATCAGGGCTGGGGTTGTAGCTCAGTGGTGGAGCACTTGCCTTGCATGTGTGAGGCACTGAGTTTGATCCTCAGCACCACATAAAAATAAATAAAAGTATTGTGTCATCTACAACTAAAACAAAGAATATTTAAAAAACAAACAAAGAACTTGGTTATAATTCTTGGTTCCCCTTTCCCCACATCCAGGCAGACATGTAACAAGTCTCATTTATAATTACTTTCTAACCAGTTCTCTAATATTTAATTCTCTATTCTTCCAAACTCTGTACTGTAGGATACAGGGTTCTCTGTGGTCTGTGATCTGAAACTTGTTTTTTTCCCATTTGTCAATACCCTCCATCACCTCCCCTCACCAGACTCTGTATTCCTGCCATACCAATGAACCTCTCTTAATTCAGTTCATACTTGCCTCGAGTCCCTTTACCAGCTGTATCCTTTTTGCTTCCTCCAAGAAGGTTTCTCTGATTCTTCAAGCTCAGTTTAGACATCCTTTCCATTATGTTCCTTATCATATAATTGCTTATTTATATGTTCCTTCTATGTAACTAAGTTTCATAAAAGCAGGGGCTGTATCTAATTCACCACTTCTAGCATTTGGCACAATAACAAGAATATAAGCCTAATAAGCATTTGCTTAAAAAATAAATCAATTAATAAATGAATGATACAGAAGTCAGAAGAAAGGAAGCCAATTCTCCTAAGACAATAACATTCTGCATTAAATACACTGAAAAAACGTGAGAACAAATGGTGGGCAGAAGAGACTACCTTCTCCAAAAAGAACAGCAAGCTGTTCAATTATTTAGGCACTTATGAATAAAATGGAAAAAAATTGTGCCTTGGGAGAGAAACTGGATCAGAAGGAGCTGATAGAACAGAGACATAGCTTTTTCTGTATATCCTTTGGTACCTTTTTATTTTTGTACCATGTCTTTAAAACTGTTTTTTAAAGGGTCTGGGAGCCAGGCACAGTGGCACACGCCTATAATCCCTGCACTTAGAGAGGCTGAGACAGGAGAATCGAGAGTTCAAAGCCAGCCTCAGCAACAGCGAGGCACTAAGCAACTCAGTGAGACTCTGTCTCTACATAAAACACAAAATAGGGCTGGGGATGTGGCTCAGTGGTCGAGTACCCCTGAGTTCAATCCCTGGTACCAAAAAAAGGGGCAGGGGTTAGGGACATAGCTCAGTGTAGAGCACTAGCATAGCACACATAAGGTTCTAGGTCCAATACCCAGCACAAAAAATAAAATTAAAATTAAATGAAATAAAATAAAACCTGGTTTAAAAATTTTTTGAACTGAACAGATAGATAAGCTTCAGTGCATGGGTACTTTGCTTCCTGATCGCTATTGTAATGAAAACTCAACTTGTCTTGGTCAAGTGTGTGAAATTCTTAAAATGACAGATTACATATAAATCCTTGAGTTTGTTGATCTCTACTGGTTTGAGTTTTCCAGTCCCTTCCACCTGTCTATACATTATTGTATCAGTACTTAATGAAATACCTTAAAGAGAAGGATTTTTAATCATTATCCTTTTCTTGCTAATGCCTGTGCTTCACTTTAGATTAAAAACACACTGGACCCCACTCAGTTGTGTACTCGGGTGAGGAGTAAAATGCTAAACAATATCCTATCCTATTTCTCCCTTTAGTAAGTACCATGGATTCCGACCCAATCAATAGGATTTGCTTCTCAGGTTCTTCTCAAGGCTACAATGGCTCTTCTTACCCTACGGAACTCTAAAACACAGTCTTTTAGAACTACTCCAGGAAAGCAACACTCCTCTGGGCTCCAAAAATGTAAGTAAAATAATGACCATGTGTCTTCATTTTTGCTGAATGCACATGGCTTTCCTCAAATTATAACTTTCAGTTTCTCACTGCTCTTTCACCCCCACTGTTTTGTTACCTAGCAAAGATGAGGGTGCTCTAAATAGAAAGACCCTGATTCTACTTACAAAACTGTGGGAAGAGACTGGAGCCTCCTCCCTCTCTGAGATAATGGTGCCACTGAGACTGCATGAGACGCGGCGAAAGTTGTCTGCACTGTACTGTTCATCCTCCCCATACTCCCTGCTGAGGCCTCGACAAGCTGCAGCCTTCAAACATATAGACACATACAGGCAGACACATAACATCAGACCTGCGGTTTCCCACAGGCCCTGTCCTTAGAGATATGGGAGAAATTTAGATAAGACTCTCTAGTGAACATATGAATTAGATATAATTGAAAGATAGTGGCCATGTGGCAATCTCTCAATCAAAAGCAGCCCAATCTCAGACTTGTTCTCTTCTAATAGCCCCACATTACAATACCTCTGCTTTACCAACAACCCTACCACTCATTCCTTTGTACACTTCCTTCTCTAACATACCACCCAAGTCCAGCACCTTAAGTCTTGATGAGGCTGCTACCTGAGACGCAGGCACTGTGCTGGCTTCAAGGAGAATGTGCTCCATTTCTGCTATTCGGGTCTTTGAGGGGTCAAGACCAGGGGCTGAGTGTAATCTCCTCCCCATGCCATCTGCAGAGCCTGAGAAAGAAAACATAAATACAAGGTAAAACCACCTCTCTCGGGGCCTAAACTGAGCCCGGAAGCACAAACTCAGAAGTTCTTCTTTTACTAAGTAACAAATGTGCATTTCCGTTCACGTATGACTGCACACATGATGTAACTCTATATTGTGTAGAACCAGAGAAGTGAAAAGTTGTGCTCCATTTGTGTACATTGAATCAAAATGCATTCTGCTGTCATGTAAACCTAATTAGAATAAATTTAAAAAAGTGCATTTCTGAATCCAATGGGAGAAGATGCTCCTGGAATTTAGAAACAATGATTTTCAGAATATGGAGAGATTACTGTAGGTCACAACAGGCACAAATCATAGCCCTTAAAGAACTTTATAAAAGGCTATGGACAGACAGCTGAATGTCCTTATCTTACTCCATTTTTGTAAACATACTCAGCTTCTGACAGACTGCAGTCTGAGACTTGTAGTATCTAGAGAAAATTATCTGACATAGTGATTTTCTAGAGTATGTGTGGTGATAAAGTAAACTGTTATCTCTAGTTTAGTTCAGAATTGAAATGATCATTATAGTAATCATATATCAAACTTCCTCGCATTATATTACAGGAAAATGAGTTCCAGAGTCTGATAGGTAGATAGAAGTTTATTCAGGATTAAGACTCAAATCTCAATTTTCAGCATAGCACTCTTCTTATCATTCTGAGAAGGAGCTCTTAACAAATATTTGATATGTATAAGGCTCTTTTATCTCCCCTTACCCCAGTTTCTCTCAACCACTTAAATTCTAAAACAACCATTAATGCGACTCTAAAGTGGATATGTGACTCCCAAGGGGCTATTCCCAATCCAATTAAGTAAGTCTTCTATTCTGAAAATGTATGTGTCCTTGACCTACATTTGATTTGTTGGTTTTGTTTTGTATCGGGGATTGAACTCAGGGGTATTCAACCACTGAGCCATATCCCCAGCCCTATTTTGTGTTTTATTTAGAGACAGGTTCTCACTGAGTTGCTTAGTGCCTCGCCATTGCTGAGGCTGGCTTTGAACTCGCAATTCTCCTGTCTCAGCCTCCCAAAGTGCTGAGATTACAGGCGTGCGCCACTGTGCCCGGCTCTACATTTGAAATATATGTCCTTGCCCACTTTGTGTCTCATTCTAATATACATATCTAGCTGTTATAAGTACTGAAAATCAGTTGTTTTTAATATTTCCTTGTACTTACATGCATTGGTTCTGATACTGACTCTGATTCATATGAGAGTTTTTAAAATATAGGTTCCCAGCAACTCAGGAAGATGAGGCAAGTTTGAAACCATCCTCAACAACTTAGGGAGACCCTTTCTTTAAAAGGAAAAAGTAATGGGCTAGGAATGTAGCTCAGTTGTAGTGTGCCTCAGGGTTCAAAATGCAGGAAGGGAGGGGGGAAGGAGAGAGAGGGAAAGGGAGAAGGGCAAGGAGAAGAGGGAAGGAGGGAGGGAGGGAGGGAGGGGGCAAGGGAGGAAAGGAAGGAAGGGAAGGAAAAGAAGGAAGGGAAGGAAGGGAATCTTCCTGGGCCTCACTATAGACTTGAATGAAGAAGCTTTGTGGTTAGAATCTAGGAATCTTTGGGGTTTTTTAAAAAATTTTTTTTAATATCTTTATTTTATTTTGTTTATTTGTTTTATGTGGTGCTGAGGATCAAACCCAGTAACTCACGCATGCGAGGCAAGCACTCTACCACTGAGCTACAGTCCCAGAATCTTTGTTTTTAAAAGAAAAAGTCCCGGAATCTTTGTTTTTAAAAGAAAAAAGATGGTGTGGAAAAATATCCTTGAATGTTATTAAAGGAAATGTTATAGTATTCCTAAAAAGCAATCTGGAAATATCTATTAAAAATGGGAAATATAAGCCAGGCGCAGTGGTGAACGCCTGTAATCTCAGTGGCTAGGGAGGCTGAGGTAGGAGGATTGCAAGTTCAAAATCAGCCTCAGCAATGGCAAGGCAATAAACAACACAGACAGACCCTGTCTCAAAATAAAATACAAAATAGGGCTGGGGCTGAGGCTCAGTGGTTGAGTGCCCCTGAGTTCAATCCCTAGTACCAAAAAAAAAAAAAAACCCTGAAAATATATTTACTTTCTTGCCCAACAATTCTATTCATGAGAATAAGAAAAAATACAAGTTTATGCCGGGCGCGGTGGCTCAAGCCTGTAATCCCAGCACTTAGGGAGGCGAGACAGGAGAATCGCGAGTTCAAAGCCAGCCTCAGCAACGGCGAGGCACTAAGCAACTCAGTGAGACCCTGTCTCTAAATAAAACACAAAATAGGGCTGGGGATGTGGTTCAGTGGTCGAGTGCCCCTGAGTTCAATCCCTGGTACCAAAAAAAAAAAAAAAAAATACAAGTTTATAACAATCTATCTATAATTTTCTTCTGGCATTGCTTGTAGTAGCCAAAAACTAAAAATAATGCCCATCTATAGCAAAATGGCTAAATAAATTATTATGTCCTAACAATTACTTCCCAGCCACTAAAAACTAAGTTAAGTTAAACAAGACGACTTGGAGAATTTTCATGAAATAATGTTGAGTTAAAAAAAAAAAAGTTAGATGATCCCCAAGTAAAAAAACAACGTATACGCAGGTCTACATAGAATTGTAAGAACAACAACAAAAAAAGTATATATATACACACACACACACACAGATGTATGCTTACTATATTATTACCTGAGGAAGTGAAGATAGAAACGAAATAGACAATAAAACTGTCTATATTAAAGATAGCATGTGTGGGCTGGGGGTGTAGCTCAGCAGCAGAATGCTTGCCTAGCATGCTAGAGGCCCTGGTTCAATCCCTGCAAAACACAGCATGTACACTATGATCCCATTTTATATAAAATTATTTCTAATAATTTATACATATATACATACATTTTTATATAATATGTACTTATATATATAATGTGTGTGTATATACATATACTTCAAAGCCATTCTTCAGGTGACTGTGGACAGCCAGTTTAATAAGTTATACTTGTAATAATTAGAATTTGGTATTCCTTTAATCAAGCTTAGTGATTCACAGACAAGGAGGTGGCCTTTAGACAACTGCAATGTGAGCAGATTTTGATTCTTTTTGAGCTATCTGAGCAGAGGATATTGTTGAGGGAATTTCTATATTCAACAGAGGTGGGTTAATATACTAACTCACTGATCAACTATAACAAAATAAAACAAAAGGCTTGATATTATACATTTCCTGATATGGCATAAGAAATATTACCTGTTAAGTAATCTTATTTTAAAAAATTAACCTGAAGGCTGGGGATGTGGCTCAGTGATAACAGTGCTTGCTGAGCATTTGAGAGGCCCTGGTTAATATATATATATTTTAGGTATATGCCACCACTCTGGTGTACACCTAAAATTCCAACTAAGGATCACAAGTTCAAGTCTAGCCTGGGCAACATAGTAAGACGTTTTAAAAAAATAAAATTTTTAAAAAGACTGGGGATGTAACTCAGTGATAGAGCTGTCTATAATGCATGAGGCCCAGGATTCGATACTGAGAAGGGAAAAAAAAAAAAAAAAAGCAAAAATGGAACCTGATTTTAATTGCACCCTTGATTCTAAGTACCAACTTTTAAGAAAAACAGGGGCTAGAAGAACCTATTTTTTAAATTTTTGTTTTGTGGTGCTGGGAATCAAACCAAAATAACCTGTTTTTTAAAAAAACAAAATTTCTTACTAAACTACAATCAGTAAAATCTACAATATATAAAATGCTCTAAGACAAATGAACGCATTTCTTCAACAAATAAATGGCAAGGACCCAGGAGTGATGATACTGTCCTGTTATTCCAACCACTACAGAGGTTGAGGCAGGAGGATTACAAGTTGGAGGCCTATCTGGGCAACTTTCTAAAAACCTGTTTTAAAATAACATAAAATAAAAACAGCTGGTGAAGTAACTCAATAGTATAGCCTAACATATGTGAGGCCCCAGATTCAATCCCCAGTACCTCAAAAACAAAAAAGAAGAGTGGTGTTTATGTAATTCTTTAGGACCTACAATCATGCAAAAAGATCACATACTATATGACACCACTTATATGAAGTGTCTACAACAGGTAAGATAGAAAACAGATTTGTGGTTGCCTGGGGCTGGAGGGGAGAGATAAAGTATACAGTATGACTGCTAATAGGTATAGGGTTTCTTTTGGGGATGATGGCAACATTTTGAAACCAACAGTAGTGGGTTGAGGATGTGGCTCAGTGGTGGAGTGCTTGCCTACCATGCGCAAAGCTCTGGGTTCAATCTATAGCACTACCCAAAAAATGAGGGGGGCAGGTGGGTAACAATTAAAAGCCAAAAAAACCCCTGAACTATGGCAATGAATTAACAATTCTGATATATTAAAAACTATTGTATTATACACTTTAAGTAGGGGAAATGATGGTATGTAAATTATATATTATAAAGTATTTACTTTTTTTTTTTTTTTAGGTGTTGATGGACACAATGTCTTTATTTCATTGCTTTGTATGTGGTGCTGAGGATCGAACCCAGGGCCTCACGCATGCGAGGCAAGCGCTCTACCACTGAGCTACAATCCCAGCCCAAGTATTTACTTTTTTAAAGAACTAATCTGGTACTTAATAAATGCTTTATGGTAAGATAAAGTAGTAGTACATGTCTGTAATTCCAGCAAGTAAGAAGGCTCAGGCAGGAGGATCTCAAGTTTGAGACCAGCCTCAGCAATTTAGCAAGAACCTCAGCAACTTAGTGAGAACCTCAACAACTTAGTGAGACCATGTCTTAAAAAATAAAAAGGGCTGGGGGCTGGGGTTGTAGCTCAGTGGTAGCGTGCTCGCCTAGCATGCGTAAGGCACTGGGTTCAATCCTCAGCACCATATAAAAACAAAATAAAGATATTATGTAAAAAAAAACATAAAAAATAAAAAAAATAAAAAAGGCTGAGGATATAGCTCAGTGGTAAAGCACCCCCTGGGTTCAACCCCTAGTACCAAAAAAAAAAGTTTATAACATTGAACTAGATATGAGCTTTTATTTTGTAGCAAAATAAATAAATTATGGTACATTCATAATAATTATAATAACATTATAATCATAAAACTAATTTTTAAAGTGCTCATAAATATAATTTAAGAAAATCATGGAGCCGGGCGCGGTGGCTCACGCTTGTAATCCCAGCACTTAGGGAGGCTGAGACAGGAGAATCTCGAGTTCAAAGCCAGCCTCAGCAAGGGCGAGGCGCTAAGCAACTCAGTGAGACCCTGTCTCTACATAAAACACAAAATAGGGCTGGGGATGTGGCTCGGTGGTTGAGTGCCCCTGAGTTCAATCCCTGGTACAAAAAAAAAAAAAAAAAAAGAAAATCATGGGACTAAACTTTATACTTACCTTACTTTTTGCCAAATCCAAACAAAATACAGTGTATGTGTATTTTTTTAAAAAAAGGTTAAAACATTAAAACATTGAGTAAGATTGGCAATGATTTTTGATATTTTAAAACTATCTACAATGAAAAAAGGTTGCTCTTTGGGATATTATAAGGGCTTTTTGTTTTTAAATATAATGTTTAACATTCAACTAGTTAGTTCAATTTTACAATGTATTATTTTATGTTTACTAGCATTCTGAAAATATTTAATGTATTTATTCTCCCTTATATCAGAGAGAAAGGTCACTGAGGCAGACTCTAGGTTTTTTCCTCATTTTTTAGAATATTCCCAATACCACTCCACCCACACACCTAAAGAGCACTTAATAAATGTGATTACAAAATCTGCACTAGGAAGCAAATCCTTAGAAACATATCTTAATATCAAATTTTATATTTATGTGGCATTTGCCCACAGCTCCAGGGAACAAAGTAGGTACTTAATAAATAAAATGACTGTAATTAAATACTGGATGTCAGCATGCAAGGAACCTGCACAATTATAAAAGCTGTAATACACGAGCTGAAGACAAAGTTCTCTGAGTTAAATTTTACAGAATAATACATTTTAGAGTTGGAATAGATCTTTTAAAAAAAATCATTGAACCATTTCTCTCATTTTTTAAGTAAAAATTTGTTCCTGGGATACTAAGTATCATGTTCAAATTTATATTCAGAATTAAGGTATCAGGAAAATAATTCAGGCTTTGGAGTTACTGCATGCAATCTAAATTTCAAACATTCTTTATGTCTTCAAATTTCCAGAATTAAATCTGTGATGTGAATGAGATGTAGCTTTGACTCCTCACTCAGTACTATTTTAAGGAGAATCAGTGAAGACTACCCTATAAAATACTACCTTGAAAATTCTGTAAGACAGGAATTCTGGAAATTCCTAATGGAATAAAAGATATATTGATATTACTAGTTCATTATGATCTGGATCATACTAGAGATATTGTTCAATAGGGACATCCCAGCTGCAAGGCAGACCTGGAGGTTCAATGTTAGGTATAGCTTCTAAAGCACAGAATGATGACATTTCCTCTCAACTTACCCAGTTCCATCATGAGTCACTCTTAAAGACCTGTGAACCATGCTGTAGCACTGCATACTAAAGAAACCATGAATAAATACTTAGGGTCTCTTTCTTTAGAAGGAGATATTCATTTGTGAGTGATAATTCTACTTCTATTACCCACTCTGTCAAGAAAAATCCCTTTCTTTCAGGCCCTGTTCTGAAGCTCAAGAGTACCGCAGAAGTTTTACTACCTCTTACTAAGCTATGAATACTACCTGTATAGAATACCACCCCTCTCATCTTGTCCTGTTTTCAGCTTTTATATTTCCCCTACTCTCCTCTGCCTCTCAACTGTATTCTTACCTGTTTGGCTAAGTGGATGCCAAGCCACATTCCGTGTCCCCCATCCAGAACAGCCATCCTGGGAAGCCTTAAAACTGGCCTGGTATAGAGACTCCAATTCGGAGGTCTCCTGCTCTGTGTCTTGATTCCAATGTGGATGTAAAAGGATATGATTTCTCTCTGGATAGGTTACACAAGTATGGGAATCATGGGTAGAGGACTTCACTCTTGGCCCAAGGACCTCATGTTTAAGCTGAGAATCACAGAATCTTGTGACATTCACCCAGGAATCCAAAGGCAAGGAAGTCCCCAAGTTGATACTGTTATTAATCTCCTTAGGCCTAGTATCTTTTGCTTGACATAGCTTTCCTTGGTTTATACCTGGCTCTCCCAACCTAGGCTGTCCTCCCCTAGAAGTTTCACTGTTCGGCTGCCCTGAGTCCATGGCAAGAGAAGGATGATGGTCAGCAGGCTCTTCCCAGGAAAGCAACCTGTCCCTGCCATCCAGAGAAACTTGCTCTTTTGCCCAAGGACAATGGCTTTTGCCTTGACCTTGTTGGAAAGGTGGCTTAGAGTCATAAAGGAAAGAGTTCTTCTTTAGACTTCCAAGACGTTTGTCTTGGGAACCTGAAGCATCCCTCATGGAGGCACACTGCATCTTCTGGAACTGTTCTGCCAGTGAGCGGACAAGTCCCTTTGTGCTTGGAAACTCTGGTCTACATGGCTCCTTGCTGCTTCCATCTACTTTTGAAGTCAAAGAAGTTTGGAGGCTTTGGGCTTGGAGGCATTGGTTAGTTTTCTGCACAGGATCACAAGAGTGAAGCACAGATGAAGCAGCAGCAGGCATTATGGGGTGGCAGGCCCTATAAGCGGGAATGCTGGGCTGAACCAATGAATTTGAAGGACTAGAGCCTAAGCTGTGTGTACCTCCTCTTTCTGAGGTGGCTCTTCCTGTTGGGTGTGACCAAGACAACACCAGGGATGAATCAGTAAGATCCCTCTTTTCTTGGAATAGCTGTTCTTGAGCAATGTTCCTTCCTTCTTGTAGAGGGAACCTGCTGTAGCTGTTGTTATCACCCCTTTGCCCTTGTAGCTCACCCTCTGAGGCATCCAATGGCACACAATCAAGGTGAGAATTCTCAGTTCTTCCTGGTGTTTTAGGTAAACCCTGCCTGTGGAATACAGAAGGGTCAATGCTGTCCACCTCAACTGAAGTCAGAAACTTTGAGGCAGATTTACTGGGGGAATTGTGCTGTGGGGAAGATGGAGCAGGTAACTCTGGGAACAGTAATGAGTGTGACTCATGGCAGGAAGCAGGTGAGTGTAAGAAAGAAGAACTGGCCCCAAAATTTGTATCCGTGCAGGGTTCCAGCTGGGCCTCGTGGCTTAACAATACTTGGAGCGGGATAGGCTGTTCACTGAAACAAATGGAGAAAGCCAGTCATAAGGTGATTGACAAGAACACTTCCAAGAAAAACTATTCATTCCATTCCCATTTATAGTTATCCACCAAGGGAATGATGAAAATAAATGAAGCTGAGTATGATGGCACACACCTGTTATCCCAGTAACTTGAGAGGCTGAGGTAGGAGGATTGTAAGTTTGAGGCCAGCCTCAGCAACTTAAGACTCTGTCTCAAACTGAAAATAAGGGCTATGGATATAGTTCAGTGGTAGAGAGCCCTTGAATTCAAACCCCAATACTGGAGTAAAAACAAGAAAAGAGAAGAAAATAAAGGAAATAAATGGAGCCAGGCATGGTGGTGCACATCTATAATCCCAGCAACTCAGGAGGCTGAGACAGGAGGATAGAAGTTCAAGGCCAGCCTCGGCAACTTAGTGAGACTCTGTCTCAAAATAAAAAATAAAAAGGGCTAGGGATTGCCCCAGTACCAAAAACAATTTTTTTAATTCATAAAAAAGAAAGAAAGAAATGGAAAGACAAGCACAAGAAGGGTCAATAATTTAGAGGTTTACAAAAGACTCCCCTACCTATACACTCACACTCAGAAAAACAGTTAATATCAATCTTTCACCGGAGTTGGACACAGTAATAGTAAGTAGAGTCCTTGCCAATATTCTTCATTACATGTAAAGTCCCATTCCAAACACATTCTACTTGAAAATTTAAAAATCAAAATTGCTACTCTCACATGCAGATGACATGGAAGGTAAGCAAAGGCTGAAAATCACTCATACCAAACAGCAAAATCCAAGATGCTATACAAGGAGGAAAATGCTATGTAGGGTTCTGCGACATAGCCCAACCAAAGGAACCAAGAGGCTACAGAGAATACAGGTGATTCAGGTTCAGAGGATTACACAAATCAACTACTTTAAATTTGTTTTCATAATCAGTTTCACTGTATTATTCACTCAGATCTTTTCTTTTCTTTCTTTCTTTTTTTTTTTTTTTTTTTGGTACCAGGGACTGAACTCAGAGGCACTCGACCACTGAGCCATTCCGCAGCCCTATTTTGTGTTTTATGTAGAGACAGGGTCTTGCTGAGTTGCTTAGTGCCTCACCATTGCTGAGGCTGACTTTGAACTCACGATTCTCCTGTCTCAGCCTCCCAAAGTGCTGGGATTACAGGTGTGTGCCACCATGCCCAGCTCAGATGTTTTCTTTTTCTTTCTTTTTTTAAAAAAATTTTGCTTTTAGCTGTAATGGACACAATATATTTATTTTATTTATTTTTATGTGGTGCTGAGGATTGAACCCAGTGCTCTACCACTGAGCCACAATCCCAGCCCCTCAGATGTTTTCTTAAAGTAATATACCATGATTCTCTAGAGATTTAAAAATGGGAATAGGGATTGACTGCCTTTAGTTGGTTTCTCACTAATTGTTTTATATTTCTGACCCTCCTCCAAAAAATACAATGTTACAAGCACTTAAACAAAATCCCAACCTTTCAAACTCTGAATTTTCAGATTATAGATGTTCAACCTGTGCATACCTATCTGAAAAATGTGGATTTCACCTTCCAAAATGTGTGAAATTTTGGATTTTCAGGTCCCTAATCTGAAAATCCAAAATTTGAAATGCTCCAAAAATCTGAAACCATTTGAGTGCAGACATGACACTGAAATAGTTTTGGATTCTGGAGTATTTTGGACTTTCAATTTTTTTTTTCCTTTTGGTACCAGTGATTAAACCCAGAGGTGCCTCACCACTGAGCCACATCTCCAACCCTTTTTACATTTTATTTAGAGACAGAGTCTCACTAAATTGCTTAGGACCTCGCTAAATTGCTGAGGCTGGCTTTGAACTAGTGATCCTCCTGCCTTAGCCTTCCCAGCCACTGGGATTACAGACATGTGCCACCACGCCCGGCTTTTTTTTTTTTTTCTTTTCAGAATTTGAATTTTTGGATTAGGAATCCTAAACCAGTAAAGTCCAAGCAAACATTCCAAAATCTGGGGGAAAAAAAATTGAAATCTGAAACACTTATGGTCCCAAGTATTTTGGATAGAGTGTACAAGACCTCTATGCTATAAACTATGGTAAGTTTTAGTCACCCAGTCACTCTTATAACATATACTTGTAAGGAAAATCTAACCATAAAAGGCAGTATTACCTATTGGTCAATGACATGCATTCTGGCACCAAACAGACCTAGATTTGACTTCTATACTTCTACTTTTATTAGCCAAGTAATCCTAAATTCCTTACTTGTCCTGAGCTCAAGTCCCCTTATTTATAAAGAATGCTAAATAATACTCTCTATCTTATAAGGTTATTATGATAATAAAATAAAATACATAAAGCACTTAGCTCAGCCCTGGACCCTAGGCAAATGTTCACAAAATTGGCATATCCCTGGGGTTTGATCCCCAGCACCAAAAAAAAAAAAAAAAAAAAAACTGCCATGGGGCTGGGATTGTAGCTCAGTGGTAGAGCGCTTGCCTTGCATGCGAGAGGCCCTGGGTTCGATCCTCGGCACCACATACAAAGCAATAAAATAAAGACATTGTGTCTTTATTTTTTATAAATAAAAAAATATTAAAAAAAAAAACCCTGCCTTTATTATATTTACATTTTGAAAACTACTCAAACTTATTAACAGACAAATTTAATTTTTACTTAAATTCATTTATTCTAATTAAAAGCTAAATTTATGGGCTAAGATGTGTGAACTATACCAGTGGCTACTAGGGCTTCTTTCCTAATCAATCTTTGTGTCTTTCTCTGGTTCAATCACTTTCTCTGCCTCCATGAGGTACAGGAAGCAACAAAATTCCAAAATAAATAACATGTTGCTATTGCAACATGAAATGTAAACCCAGATTGCCACTGCTAAGAACACTATACATACAAATAATCATGTTTTTACACAGGTCCAGAGATAAACTCACTGGCAAGAAATTTGGGCAAGTGCTCTATTTGTTATCCTGTACCTTTTGCATCTTTTCAGGAACTACTAAGTAAAGGACCAGCAGTATAATAACCTTTTCACTGTATATCTGACCTGAGAGAAGAAAATCTTTTCAACAGACTTCTCTCTCTCCCCCTATAGTCACCAGGACAATGACAGCTTCTGCTATGGAGTACCCATGGTCACTTCCTCCCCTGACACCTATAAACTGATGTGGTTCCCAAGCACTACCTTGTGAGCTGAGGGAGGACCCCCCCCTGTGATGGGAGGCAGGCTGAGGGCTGCGACGGCTGCTGCGATGATTGCTGCTGCTGCATGCGATCCTGCAGGCTCCGTGCTTTTCGAATACTGATTTGCAACTTCTTATCGACTAGGGCTCTGCTGTGCGTGCTAGAGCTGGCACCATGCAGGGCAAGTCTTAGTTTAGCTAAAATGCAAAAGAAAATATAGCAGAAACAGAACACAAAATACAAACAAAAATAAAACAAACAAAATTGAATCAAAAAGAAGCAAAGATATGCAGTAAAATAAAATATGCAGCAGGAATGCAAGGCATGGACCATGCATACGCTGTCCAGGGTGCACAGAGCTGGCTCTGTCTATAAGGAACATACATGGAAGCCATGGAGGCCAAAGAAGTTAAACTATTAAACACACCCACACCACACACACACACACCAACTAAAACACATCAGAAAGATAAACTAGTCCTCAGAGATTGCCACTCTTGTCCTTTCCAACTGACCTGTTCAAGTCTGGTCTCCACACACTGCTCCCAAATCCCCTTTCCTGATGGCCAACAGCAGAAATAAGATCCAACTCTGCATATGTCTTTACAGAGCATAGCTTCATGGGGATCATATTAAATTGGATACTAATTCTAAACTTTATTCCCTGGTTGTAACATTATGGTGCTTCATACCAGGAAGGCAGGGGAGAAACAAAGAGAATCAAATATTGCAGTGGAAAGTTATAAGCCTGGGAAGTCATAGCGAATTTACTCAAGTTTTTCTGCTATAAGTTTCAACTCACTAGTCAACAACTAGAGAAAGAGCAGACTAACTTGCTATCTGAAGTCTAACTTAATCTTGGGATAAGAAAGTATTCCTGTTGAGGGTATTCCAGTAAATATCCACAGGCCACGGATACAATGCCAGGCACATTAAGAAATCTGAAGGTTGCCAGGAGTAGTGGCACACACTTGTAATCACAGCAACCTGGGAGGCTGAAACAGGAGGACTGCAAGTTCAAGGCAAGCCTTGGCAACTTGGCAAGGCCCTAAACAATTTAATGAGATCCTGTCTCAAAGTGAAAAAATAAAAAGGGCTGGGGATATAGCTCAATGACGAAGTGTTCCTGGGTTCAATCCCTGGTACCAAAAACAGAAAAGAAAAGAAAGAAAGTAGCCAGGCGTGGTGGCGAAAGCCTATAATCCCAGCACTTAGGGAGGCTGAGACAGGAGAATCGCGAGTTCAAAGCCAGCCTCAGCAACGGCGAGGTGCTAAGCAACTCAGTGAGACCCTGTCTCTAAATAAAACACAAAATAGGGCTGGGGATGTGGCTCAGTGGTCGAGTGCCCCTGAGTTCAATCTCTAGTACCAAAAAAAAGAAAAAAAGAAAAGAAAGAAAGTAATCTGAAGGGCATAGATAGCTAAAGGGCCTCACGTTGGAAATGTAAGAGTAAAGAAACAAAAAATTGTTTTTATAGCCATCTGAGTGATAACACTAATACCTATTATGAAGTTAGTAAAAATGCCATAGCCATAGCAGTTACAGTTACTTACAGATAGCTTCGTTACAAAGAGCCAAAGCTGCAGCACAGTCTCCCTTTTGTTCCAGATGCATTGACTCTTCAAACATTGAATTTGCCTCTTGCAGAGACCTCTCAAAGCCGTCACTCCTCCCTGAAAGGGCCAGTACTTTTTGTTTTCATTATAATTAATTCCAATTTCATCTATGTACTGTTGTTTCCCTTTGGTAGACTCGGATCCTTGCTGCCAAGTCATTGCTCTGCCCTTATTTAAACTGTCCATTACTATTAAGAAGTCCCTGAAACAAGTAGGACACCCATTTTTGGATTAACCAAGACATTCCAAGACCCTGAAAGAGAGGCACATCATTGCCAGCCACATGTTCCAACTCTAAGACCTCTTAGGGACTCCCTCCATGAAAGAATAAAATATGTCTATAGCAACAATATGAGTTCTCATGCCCAAAACTGAACTGCTCTTATATAGTGTTACAGTATACATCTTGCCAGAGTACCAGAATACCATTGCCAGGTGCGGTGGTGTACACCTGTAATCCCAGCAGCTTGGGAGGCTGAGACAGGAGGTTCATGAGTTCAAAGCCAGCCTCAGCAAAAGTGAGGTGCTGAGCAACTCAGTAAGATGCTGTCCCTAAATGAAATACAAAATAGGGCTGGGGATGTGACTCAGTGGTCGAGTACCACTGAGTTTAATCCCCTGTACCAAAAAAAAAAAAACAACACCACCATAGACTTCCTTTCCACCACAGACATACCTTTCATCAGCACTACTAAGTATTTATTTTTATCATGCCCTTGCTCACCAAAACTATCCCTCAAAAGTCACCTTCCCATATAGCAAGCCGAGGATATTCCTTCCTCTCTCAAAGTAGATGAGTTTCAAAGCAGGTGCAGAAGAGTCCAAATATAATACCAGAGGAAAAGGCCAGGAAATAAATAAAGGCAACTTCTGTAAATGAACTCTGAAGTTTATTTACCCCCTTGCCTTCTACTCACTCATAACCATAAATTGGTAGAAAACTATAATTTAAGTTCACCTACAATTAGGACTGACATTGAGCATTTACAAGGGCATGGGTTGGGGGGGAATCAAACTGTCTTAATCATTCTTCTCCATAATGTCTACTTACCTCCAGCTGGAAATGTAAGAAAAGTTCTTCCACACGCCTAAAATTCACTTCCTAATTCACCCTGGCTTTTAGAAAGTACTTTCACTACTACAGTGGAAGTAGTAGTTTAATTCTGAAGAACCTGGCACTCATGTTTTACCTCATCAACAGAAGTGTGGTTTTCCCCATCCCCAGGTCCAGAGGTCTTTCGCTGTATTTTTGAATTAACTCAATTTATACAACCATTATAATCAGAGGTGATGGCCAAAGCCATTAAAAAAATATATGTTTGCAAGCTAGGGATGTAGCTCAATGGTAGAGCACTTTTCTAGCATGCACAAGGCCCTATGTTTGATCCCCAGCTCTGCAAAAAATAAAAAGAATGCACAAATTTATTTAACACCCTTGCCTTCTACACACTCATACCATAAATTGGTAGAAAGCTATTATTTAGGTTCACCAATAACTAGGATTCAAATTAAACCTTCACAAAGTTACAGGGGGAAAGAAAATATCTAGGCAAACTATAGTTAATGATTATACTAGATTTAAATTCTTATAATCCAAGATCTTAGCACTTCATTCCTTCTTTCAGGAGATGCTTTTTCAGGAGAACAAAAGTATATGAAGAACTGACAAACATAGGCAGGGAGATTCCCTCTAATCTGTACTGCTCAACTGACAGAGGAGGGAAGAGACAAGGAGAAAGATGACAAGATCCCTCTTTCAGAAAAAATATAAACTTGGGACACCAAAGTGATTTAGCTAAAGGTCAAAATGGAAGAAAAGACTATCCAAATACAGAGACAGCTAAGGAATTGGGCATTTTTATTTATTTATTTTTATTTTTTTGGTACCAGGGATTGAACCCAGGGTGCTTAACCACTGAGCCACATCCTCAGCCCTTTTTAATATTTCATTTAGAGACAGGGTCTCACTGAGTTGCTTAGGGGCCTTGCTAAGTTGCTGAGGCTGGCTTTGAACTTGTGATTCTCCTACCTCAGCCTTCTGAGCCACTGGGACTGCAGGTATGCATCACTATGCCCAGCTAGGAATTGGGCATTTGAAATTCATTTTAAAACATATACAATGCCTGGGAAATACATGACAGTTACTTTGAATCAAAAGATAGTAGGGCTGAGGACATAGCTCAGTTGGTAGAGTACTTCCCTTGCATGCACAAGGCCCTGGGTTAAATCCCCAGCACCACACAAAAGGGAAAAAAAAAAAAAAAAGAATGGATGTTGAGGGCTGGATTGTAGCTCAATAGTAGAGCACTTGCCTGGCCCATGTAAGGCACTGGGTTTGATCCTCAGTACCACATAAAAGTAAATAAATAAAATACAGGTATTGTGAAAAAGGAGAAGAAGAAGAAGAAGAAGAAGAAAAAAAAAGACAGTAGGACTGCTGGGCACAATGCAGCATGCCTGCAATCCTAGAGACATGGGAAGCTGAGGCAAGAGGATTGCAAGTTTGGAGCCAGCCTGATGAATTTAGCAGAATCGTGTTTCAATATGAAGAAATAAGGCTGGGCGCAGTGGTACACACCTGTAATCCCAGTGGCTCAGGAAGCTGAGACAGGAGGCTCTCAAGTTCAAAACCAGCCTCAGTAACTTAATGAGGCCCTAAGCAATTTAGTCTGACCCTGTCTCAAAAAAAATAAATAAAATGGGCTGAGGATGTGGTTCAGTAGTTAAGCATTCCTGGGTTCAATCTCTGGTACCTAAAAAAAAGTAAATTATAGGCTGAGAGTGCAGCTCAGTGTAAGAGCACTTGCCTAGCATGCATGAGATTCTGGGCTCAATCCCTAGCACTACATAAATTTTTTGTAAAAAGCAAATTAGGAAAAAAAAAATAGTAAATTAGGCTTTGGGTTCTCAGATCCTATTTGATAGCTCTACTTCCCTGAAGCTCCAGGTGAGTTTATTTCTAGGGTATTTTTTCTTTTTCAGCAAATCAAATTTCCCTCACTGTCAGTGTGGCTCACTTCTTTTTTGTTGTTTTTGAATTGAGGCTAGTTTCATTTATACCTTCTTCAGATGTTCATGGAAAATATTTTTCATGAATAATATTACTATTTCTAATCTAAAAGATTTTAGTAGACATGCCCCAAATCAATATGCTTGTCCCCTCTTACTTTAACTCTCACTGGAATGGTTGACTTAAGAAAAAATATAACTGCTAAAGAGAACACAGAGAACCTACAAGCTTGGATCTTTCTTCATACCTTTTCTCTCTGTTCCCATTACTCACAACCTAATTCTCAGAACAATTACCCTGATTCTGCAGTTCATCCAAGTCCATGAAACGGCTGGGATGAGGATTAAACCCTTTAGCAGCCTCTAATTCCTTCTCCCGTTTCCTTCGAAGTTCCTGTTCCTGGGCCCTCCTGGCCACCTCTTCCTGCAATTCATCCAGTTCACTTTTAGAAGATACCTCCCCACCTAGGACATAAGCAAAGGAGAAGATAAATCAACATTTCTATAAACAAAATAAAGCACCTGCTGAATCTATGACTACTGTGACATAAGTTTTTTTTCTTTTGGAACTCTTCCCTTCAATTTGAAGTGAATGTTTTTTTTTTGTTTTTTTTTTTTTTAAATATCTTTATTTTATTGATTGATTTTTATGTGGTGGAGGATCGAACCCAGTGCCTCACGCATGCGAGGCAAGCGCTCTGCCACTGAGCCACAACCCAGCCCCTGAAGTGAATGTTTTGAATACTGATTTCCATATCAAATTCTGGGCCCTGAATAATAAAAATCACAGCAAAACAACAAAACTATTTGAACACTTGGTATAACAACATGACACCTAACATTTGCTAAATATTTTCAACGTATCAGAAACAGTTTTAAGCACTTTTACATATATTATTTAATTCTCATAACTATGATAAGGTAGATTCTATTACCCCCATTTTAGGAATGAGAAAACTGAGTCACAAAAAGAATAACACAATTGGCAAAAGACAGAAGTGACTTCAAGTCACTAAGTTAAATTCATAATCCATACTCTTAACCAGTAGGGAGCATTCTACCAGAGCTTCAAGCAAGTCATTTTCTCACCCTTAATTTCTATCTTCTCTTTCATGAATGTGTAAAACGTCCAAATTAGTAGAAACTCCACTGTGTAAATATTCATGGATTTAGAATGATTTCCATGATAAATTAAGTGTTTCTGTCACTTTGAGTGACAAAATAATATATATAATATGTATAATAATATATATAATATGTACACTATGATTTCTTTTTTCTTTTTCTTTTCTTTTTCCTTGTTTTTGGTATTGGGGATTAAACTCAGGGCACTCAACAACTGAGCCACATACCCAGCCCTATTTTGTATTTTATTTAGAGGCAGGGTTTCACTGAGTTTCTTACTGCCTTGCTAAGTTGCTGAGGCTAGCTTTGAACTCACAATCCTCCTGCTTCAGCCTCCAGAGCCACTGGTATAATAGGCGTGCAACATGATGCACAGGTCATTTTTTGGGTTTTTTGTTTGTCTGTTTATGGTGGTGAGAAGCTAGGGGTATAACTCAATAGTAGAGCACTTCCTAGTATGTACAAGGCCCTGGATTTGATCCTCAGCACTATTAAAAAAAAAAAAAGAAAGAAAGAAAATGATGGTGAGGGCTGATGGCTCAGTGGTATAGTGCTTGCCTAGCACATATGAGGCACTGAGTTCAATCCTTAGCAACACATATAAAATAAATAAAGATATTGTGTCCATCTACAACTAAAAATATTTTTTAAAAAGCAATGGTGACCCATACATATGTACCTAAACTATGTATTGTATAAGCACAAAAAAAGAGATAGAAATAAATATACCATAATGGTAACACTGTTACCTTCAATTTCCGGAGGCGAAGAGTAGGTTAATAAATTATTGCATTTGATTTACTTCTATAGTTTTTTTCCACTTTTTTACATTGTTGCATTATAGTTGTACATAATTGTGGAATTTGTTGTTGCATATTCATACAGGCACACAATATAGCAATATACTTTGGTCAACATTGTTCCTCAGTATTTCCTTTTCCCTTCCCTCCCTCCTCCTACTGGTCCCTTTCCTCTACTCTAATTTTTATGAGATTCCTCCCACTTTTCTACTCATTTTTCCTCTCTAGCTTCCACATGAGAAAACACATATGATGCAGTTTTTAATTTTTTTTAAGTGATCGGTCCTCAGATAAAAAGCCATGCCAGGCATGCTGGTGTATGTTTGTGATCCCAGAGGCTTGGGAGCCTGAGGTAGGAGGATCATTGAGTTCAAAGCCAGCCTCAGCAAAAGCAAGATGCTAAACAACTCAGTGAGACCCTGTCTCTAAATAAAATACAAAACAGGACTGGGGATGCGGCTCAGTGGTTGAGTGCCCCTGAGTTCAATTCCCAGTACCAAAAAAAAAAAAAAAAGTACCTTAACAGAATGATTAGATCCAACTGTGGTACATATAGGGCTTATTATACAAAAAGGATTGTAGAATTATATGTTAAGGGAAGAATTTTGTCATGATTCTTTGCTAAGTATATTTTACTAGTTGTGAAATCCTGTTGGATTCTATACAGCTGGTCCAGAATTGAGGATTATTAGGGAGATCATGAGACTCACTCTTTAGTATACTGGAAAGGTACTGGCTATCTGAAGAGAAAAAAAAGGGCAATATGCTCATGTGTGATCACATGTTTCTTTTTTTTTTAAATATCTTTATTTATTTTTATGTGGTGCTGAGGATCAAACCCAGTGCCTCACACATGCGAGGCAAGTGCTCTACCACTGAGCCACAACACCAGCCCGATCACATGTTTCTTAAGACAATGGTCACTCAACATGAAACAAACTAAAATGTAGGAAACAAACAAACGAAATGTGTGACTTCACTGGGAAGCATGAATTTCTTTTACTGGTCTCTAACTTTGACTTACTCTAACCCAGTACTACTAAAATATCTGACTCTACCAGATGTCAGCAACCTATAGCACATATATTAAAGGTTCACATGGTTTGTGCATTTTTATTAATGTCGCTGCACACCCCACATTCAACCACCTCCAAGAATCCTCAGTAACTGTCAAGAGAATTGGTAGTTAAGACTAGGATATAAAGGCAAGGGCAATGTTAAGTTTGAATCACTTATTTCACAGTTTTGCCCATAGCCTACATGTCCTTTCTACATCTCAATTTATAGTACCAATCAATAATAAACTAATTTCTGAGGAAGCTGCCCCTATACCAAGGAAAACACTAGGATTTATTCTTCTTAAGAATGGAGTTGTTATTAGTGCAGTTCACTAAATTTGTCTCCCTTTATTCCCACAAGAACTCTCTTCAAGGTAGAAACACTGAGGCAAGTCATGATAGAGAACAAAAAAAAAAAAGATAAATCCAAAGATGGAGAAGCTAGAAAACCTCCACATTTATATTCTGATGAAATACTCTAACTATAATAGTCCTCTAATTCCAAATCTACTCAAGTGTTCCCCAAATAGAATTAATCTTCACATCAGGTCCTCCAAATCCACTGTCCTGCTTACCTGAAAGGGATTGAGTCTTTGTCCAGCCACTCATGGATACTGTGGAGTCCACCTCCAGGATGCTACTGCTGTGAGATTTTGGTATATGACGCCAAGAAGGGACTAACCCAGCTGATCTCTTAGTGCTTGGATCCCTTCAAAAAAGAACCCAGAGACTAGTAGAAGCATCAAAGGGTGATTATTAGCAATACTCCTAAGATAAAATTCCCACAAGGAAACATCAAACTAATATAATTAAAGTTTCTAAGAGCCAGCCATGGTAACATGCACCTGCAGTCCCAACTACTCAGGAAGCTGAGGAAGGAGGACTGTCTGATCCTAGAAGTTCAAAGGCAGCCTGAACACAGCAAGAGCCCTTCTCAAAAAAAAGGGATGAGGAGCAAGGGGACGCTGGGGATGTAGCCTAGAATGTGTAAGGTCCTGAGCTCAATCCTAGTAACACACACACACACACAAAAAGCTTCTGCTAAACTACTTCTGGAAATTGAAAAACATTTCAATTCCTCCATTTTCTTCATTTTCAATTCCACTCATTTCCTCTATTTTATCTTAACTCATTCACATCTTGTGCATCTAACACACACAGTACCTGACAGAGTAGACACTCAAAATCTATTAAATGAATTCATGAACATATTACATATTAATTTCCTTTTTCTTGCTAATTTTTTCTTTTTTTTCCCCTGTGGTGGTGAGGGGGACCAAACCCAGGGCCCTGTGCTTGCTATGCAAGTACTCTACCACTGAACCATATCCCCAGCCCAATCTTATTAAATTTTTGTGGCATCTTCTCATGAGCAAAACTGAATAGGGTCCTGTGCCGAGGGAAGAAGAGTAAGAAAGAATGAGGATGTGCTATCACCCTTGTAGAAGATATAATCATTCCTTTCAGAGCAGCTATTAGGAAAACTGTCTCTGTGGCAACTGAGTAAAACTAATATATGTAGATCAGAAACACATAGAACAAACTGCCTTACAAGTAGGGTGCAATGAGCTCTATTTAAATTGTCAGCATTATCTTACAGGATTATGAATACCACTGGCTTCATAAAACATAGAATCTCCAGTTACCCTAAAAAAAATAAAACAAAACAAAAACTCTCTCAAATTGGAAAGAAAGAATAAGTAATTGTTGGGTTTTTTTCTCTGATTGTAGAATTTTAAAGGTTTGCTTCACTAATTGATTCTTTCATTGAAAATTATAATTAAATAATTTTGTGTGTGTGTGTGTGTGTGTGTGTGTGTGTGTATGTAGAGCTGGGGATTCAACCTAGGGCTTTGTGCATGTGAGGCAAGCACTCTACTAACTGAGATATATCCCCAGCCCAATTAAACAATTTTTAAAAACATTTTTTAAATTGTATATATTTAAGATATAGAAAATTATGTTATAAGATACACATAGATGGTAAAAAGACTATTGTAAGTGAAGAAAAATGAACATATCCATCATCTTATATAGTTACTCTTGTTTTTATGGCAAGAACAGCTAAGATCTTATGTAACATGAATTCTATACAGTACAATGATAATACCTATATTATTATTGTTGTACATGAGATCTCTAAACTTGTTTATCCTACATATCAGGTAAATTTGGAACATTTACTTTTGTTTTGGAATTGAACCCAGGGGCACTTTACTACCGAGCTACAACCCCAAACCTTTTAATTTTTTTTTTTAAAGTGTTTTGTTTTTTTTTTAATTTTTTTTAGTTGTTAATGGACACAATGTCTTTATTTTATTGCTTTGTATGTGGTGCTGAGGATCGAACCCAGGGCCTCACGCATGCGAGGCAAGCGCTCTACCACTGAGCTACAATCCCAGCCCCCCCAAACCTTTTAATTTTGAGGCAGGTTCTTGTTAAATTACTTCGGACCTGGCTACATCCCTGAGGCTAGCCTCAAACTTGTAATCCTCCTGCCTCAACCTCCTGAGTTGCTGAAATTACAGGTATGAGCCACCATGCCTGGCAAAATATAGAACACTTCACAAATTTACATATCCTTGCACTAGGGCCCGTGTTAATCTTTTTTGTATTCTAGGCAGTTTTAGTACATATGCTGCTGAAGTAAGCACTAAAGAATTATTTTATATCTAATACTTGAACGCTCTCACTTCTTAAGCACCTTTGTTCTTCCTGCCAGCAGAGGGTGCTGCTGCCACAGAAAATTGGTAGAGCACATAGATAATATTAAAGTCAATTTCTCAATTTATTTAAGCCATGGTTGAAAGCTCCAATTAGGTGACTCACATTGCTGAAAAGGACAGCACCTCTATTCAAAGTCCAAACAGTACCTGCAGATATTCGAGCTCTCAGGCAAGGCTGCATCCAGGCTGACAGGGCTGCTACTGTTCCTCTCACTGCTTTCATAACCAGATTCCATTCGCTGGATTAGACGAGGGTGTTGCTCTAAAAGATGAGAGCCTGGCTTTGCTGAGCCCCAGGGCTTGTACTGGGGGCTTGGTCCAACAGGTTTAGTGTTATAAGCAGGTGGTTTGCTTAGTTCATCTGGTGTAAATTCTTTAGCTATCCCAATGAAAGGACAAGTATGGAAAAGGAGGTAGATTAAGCATCTGCCTATATAAAGACCTATCCCTCCCTCCAACCAACTCATTCATTGAACTCACATTCCCCTAAAACCTGACATCAGAATAAAAATGTACCTTGCCAAGTATGTCAGAAAACCAAAATTTTAAAAAATACATAAACCATCTTTATTATAAAGTTCAATTCTTCCCTAATTATCTCCTCACCTGAGTCTTCAGCAAAAGAGCTAAGCTGGGTATAGCCACAATGCTTCCTTTTGTCCTTACTAAAAATACTGTCAATATTCAGAGATTCTCGTTTGGGTCTCCATGTTGGACGATACTTGCTGGAAGAACTGGATTTTGACTCACTGCTGGTACTCTCTATTTCCCAATCACGAGAGTGTAAAGACAGGTTCCTAAGAGGTTTTCTGTCAGGTTGGTCACCTCCTCTAACCCCATAGGGCAATCCTATATTGGTTTGAGAAGCCAGGGATGATCTGTTATGAATCATATTGCTGACTGTCTCTTTAAAATCCCTTAGCCTATTGGTGCTGCTGGATGATTTAGAGGCATTCCTGGGAGCCTGCTTCTCTTTCAGTGTTTCTCCTGAAAACATAAAGAATGAAACAAATATAGATGTTTAAAGTGATTACAGATACCCAGATCCTAAAGTCCAAAAAATAAGGAAAAATCTTTTAAGCAGAAAAGAGAAGCCAACAGTCTGAATGTGACACAAGTTTGATAGAAAATGAAAACCAGAAGCAATGCAGAATAGCTTGCCTTCACTATGATATCCTGAGGCCTGTGGCTCATCACCTTTCCTCCTAAGACGGCCAGAGTTCCTTTTGCGCTCTATTGGGGACCCTTTCTTGGATGTGTGTTTCTGATTACATTCACTATCAGTCAGGTGTCCTGAAAGAACAAGGAAATGGAATAAGCTGGTATCTGAGTGACCTCCATCCCCTTGAGAACCTAGTCCCCTTTGGGATTCATGGCAGTGCCACAGATCAGAAACACTTATGGCCAAAGCTATCTGATTTAAGAGTAGGATTCTCTCTGTAGATATATGCAGAGAAGCTCAGATAGTTCAACAGCTTCCAAATGTAAAATGTCTCCTGAGCAATCACCAGTCTCAAACCACATTCATAATCTTTCCATTGACCCAGAACGACTACAGACACATGCTTGGTAACTTTTTGTTTGCCTCTTCGTTGCTGGGGATCAAACCTAGAGCCTAGCAAATGCTAAGCAGGTACTCTACCAGCTACACCCCAAACCCTGGTAAATTTTAAAAGATGAAAGTTGTAAAGCTTATATAAAAATGTCATGTACTCACATAAATATTTTTTCTCTCACAAATTGAAGAAAGAGTTTTTCTTTATTTGGCAATATATACCAATAAAGTCTGATTTTTAGTACATTTGGTATTATCTCATGGGCCCCGGCCTTTGACCACAAGAGTTCTGATTATGTATGGCTTTAAGACCTAGTTCTAAACATCCCTTAAATGTGCATCATTTAAAAAGAAATTTCAGTGGGGCTGGGATTGTAGCTCAGCGGTTAGAGCGCTTGCCTCACATGCGTGAGGCCCTGGGTTTGATCCTCAGCACCACATACAGAGCAACAAAATAAAGACATTGTGTCCATCTACAACTAAAAATATATATATAAAAAAAAAGAAAAAGAAATTTCAAAATATAAAAAAAAAAAATTCAATTTTGATTAACTCTCATTCTAATCATCGCCAACCCATGCTTTGCCAAACCTGACTTCATCCTGATATTATACTTCATAGTCCTTCAATAGTAATTATTAGGAAACCCAGGGAGGCTGGGCTATTTTATGTGACTTTCCTTGCTTCATGCCACAGTAGATAAATGTCTTGAGTATGATTTTGATTATACAACAAAGATCAGATTCTAAAAGATATAATTAACTAAGCTGCTGAAAGCCAGAAAGTGAATTAAATTTGAAGACATGCTTAGAGAAAAACTCCTTGCTTCTCAAATGCACAGTTAATAGAAATTTGTTTTCATGTTAATATATGAAAATCCTTGTTGATATTCAGGTATCAGCAAGGTAGTGATATGGATACTTACTTTCTAACAATTGCCCCATATAAACTTTTATTGCTTTAATTTTGCACTATTTGGGCCTACAAAAAAAAGATTTAAGGAAGGAGGAAATTACCTGGAGCAACTAAATCTTACAATGTTAAGACAGGTCCCCTAACCAAATCTTTAAAATAAACCTCACTCTCCTAGAAAAAGGACCCAGTTTATCGTTGGTCTGGCTTCTCCCTGGTTCACAGTCTTATGGTCAGACCTAACACCATCTATGCAACAGTCATCAAAAGAAATCCAACGGGCTGGGGTTATGGCGCAGTGGTAGCGTGCTCGCCTAGCACGCGGGAGGCACTGGGTTCGATCCTCAGCACCACATAAAAATAAAATAAAGCTACTATGTCCACCTACAACTAAAAAATAAATATTAAAAAAAAAAAAAGAAAGAAATGCAACATGAATTTGACCAACTTCTAGGTCCAATTACCAATTTATGAGAAATAAGAGACCAAGAAAAAGTTAAAGTATACCATAGGGATGAAATCAGAAAAATTCAAAATGTAAGAAATGTACAGAACAAAATACTTAGTCCTTCAACAATAAATTACAAGGAAAAAACGGAGGCAAAGCCTATAAGTTAAAAATAACCTAAAAGACTCAACCCATCGAGCCGGGCGCGGTGGCTCAAGCCTGTAATCCCAGCACTTAGGGAGGCTGAGACAGGAGAATCGCGAGTTCAAAGCCAGCCTCAGCAATGGCGAGGCGCTAAGCAACTCAGTGAGACCCTGTCTCTACATAAAACACAAAATAGGGCTGGGGACCCGGCTCAGGGGTCGAGTGCCCCTGAGTTCAATCCCTGGTACCAA
>PVHX01004102.1:0-82389 GCA_004024805.1 Geosciurus inauris
ACCAATTTGCAATCCCACCAGCAATGTTTAAGTGTACCTTTTTCTCCACATCCTCGCCAGCACTTATTGTTGCTGGTATTTTGGATAGCTGCCATTCTGACTGGGTATACCACAGTCTCTTTATCCATTCATCTACTGAAGGGCATCTGGGTTGCTTCCACAGTTTAGCAATTGTGAATTGAGCTGCTATAAACACTGAAGTGGCTGTGTCACTGTAATATGCTGTTTTTAAGTCTTTAGGGTATAGGCCGAGGAGTGGGATAACTGGGTCAAATGGTGGTTTCATTCCAAGTTTTTTAAGGAATCTCCATACTGCTTTCCAGATAGGTTACACCAGTTTGCAGTCCCACCAGCCATGTTTGAGTGTACCTTTTTCACCACATCCTCGCCAGCACTTATTGTTGCTTGTAGTTTGGATAGCTGTCATTCCGACCGGGTTGAGATAAAATCTGAGAGTAGTTTTGATTTGTATTTCTCTAATGGCTAGAGATGTTGAACATTTCTTCATATATTTGTTTACTGATTGTGTATCTTCTTCTGAGAGGTTTCTATTCAGCTCATTATCCCATTTAGTGATTGAGTTGTTTGTTTTTTTGGTGTTAAGTTTTTTGAGTTCTTTATATATCCTGGAGATCAGTGCTCTATCTGATGTGCGTGTGGCAAAAATTTGCTCCCAGAATGTAAGCTCTCTGTTCACCTCATTGATAGTTTCTTTTGCTGAGAGGAAGCTTTTTAATTTAAATCCATTCCATTTATTGATTCTTGCTTTTATTTCTTGTACTTTTGGAGTCTTGTTAAGGAAGTCAGGGCCTATTCCGACATGATGAAGATTTGGGCCTACTTTCTCCTCAGACTCAAGGTCTCTGGTCTAATTCCTAGGTCTTTGATCCACTTTGAGTTGAGTTTTGTGCATGGTGAGAGATAGGGATTTATTTTCATTTTGCTGCATATGGATTTCCAGTTTTCCCAGCACCATTTATTGAAAAGGCTATCTTTTTCTCCAAAGTATGTTTTTGGTGCCTTTGTCTAGCATGAGATAGCTGTATTTATGTGGGTTACTCTCTGTGTCTTCTATTCTGTACCATTGGTCTATATGTCTATTTTGGCTTTACCATGCCATTTTTGCTACTATAGCTTTGTAGTATAGTTTAAGGTCTGGTATTGTGATGCCTCCTGCTTCACTCTTCTTGCTCAGGATTGCTCTGGCTATTCTGGGTCTCTTATTTTTCCAAATAAATTTCATGATTGCCTTTTCTATTTCTGTAAGAAAGGACTTTGGGATTTTAATTGGGTTTGCAATGAATCTGTACAGTGCTTTGGGTAGTATGGCCATTTTAATAATATTGATTCTGCCTATCCAAGAGCATGAGAGGTCTTTCCATCTTCTAAGATATTCTTCAATTTCTTTCTTTTAGTGTCTTGTAGTTTTCATTGTAGAGGTCTTTCACCACTTGTTAGATTGATTCCCAAGTATTTTATTTTTTTTTTGAGGCTATTGTAAATGGAGTAGTTTTCCTTATTTCTCTTTCAGAGGACTCGTTGTTGATGTATAGAAATGCATTTGATTTATGGGTATTAATTTTATATCCTGCAACTTTGCTGAATTCATTTATCAGTTCTAGAAGTTTTCTGGTGGACTTCTTTGGATCCTCTAAGTATAGAATCATGTCGCCTGCAAATAATGATAGTTTGAGTTCTTCTTTTCCTATTCATCCCTTTAATTTCTTTCATCTAATTGCTCTGGCTAGAGTTTCAAGGACTATATTGAATAAGAGTGGTGAGAGAGGGCATCCCTGTCTTGTTCCAGGTTTCAGAGGGAATGCTTCCAATTTTTCTCCATTTAGGATGATAAATGGCCTTAGGTTTAGCACATATTTAGGATGATATTGGCCTTAGGTTTAGCACATATTGCTTTAACAATGTTGAGGTATATTCCTGTTATTCCTAGTTTGTCTAGTGTTTTTCTTTTATTTTTTTTTAGTTGTAGATGGGCACAATATCTTTGTTTACTCTTATGTGGTGTTGAGGATCGAACCCAGTGCCTCATGTATGCAAGGCAAGTGCTCTACCACTGAGCTACAATCCCAGCCCTCTAGTGTTTTAAACATGAAAGGGTGTTGAATTTTGTCAAACGCTTTCTCTGCATCAATTAATAAAATCATGTGATTCTTATCTTTAAGTCTGCTGATGTGATGGATTATGTTTATTGATTTCCGTATGTTGAACCAACCTTGCATCCCTGGAATGAATCCCACTTGATCATGGTGCACTAGTTTTTTAATATGCTTTTGTATGTGATTTGCCAAAATTTTATTAAAAATTTTTGTAACTATATTCATCGGGGATATCGGTCTGAAATTTTCCTTTTTTGATGTGTCTCTGTCTGGTTTTGGAATCAAGGTGATACTAGCCTCATAGAATGAATTTGGAAAGGTTCCCTCCCTTTCCATTTCATGGGATAATTTGAGGAGTATTGGAGTTAGTTCTTCTTTGGAGGTCTTGTAGAACTCGGCTGAGAATCCATCTGGTACAGGGCTTTTCTTGGTTGGAAGGCTCTTGATGGCATCTTCTATTTCCTTGCTTGTAATTGATCTGTTTGTCGTCAATGTCCTCCTGGTTCAGTTTGGGTAGGTCATATGTCTCTAGAAATTTGTTGGTGTCAATAGCCTAATTTGTAAGCAACTGGACTTAATGAAAATGAAGAGAGGAAGAGGGATAAAAATACATATGCAAAAATATGGTCAAATGTTTTGAATTTGAAGAAAAATAAAAGCCCACAAATTAAAGATACCTAATGAACTCCCCAGGACAGAAACATGAAGAAAATTAAACTAAGAGACATCATGAGTAAATTGCTCAACAGAAATTAAGAACTATTTGAATTGGATATTTTGAATAAAAAAATGCATTATATAAAAATTGGCAAACTGATGAAATGCCATGAAAGCAATACTTAACAGGAAATTTATAGTACTAAATGCCCATTTTAGAAAAAAAAATCTCAGATCAATATGGGAGCTTTCAAATTAAGACAACAGTAAAAGCAGATGGCTAGATATGTAGGTCAGTGGTAGAGTATATACTTGGCATGTTTTTGCCCCGGATTAAATCTTCAGCATCACCAAAAAGAAAAGAGCAGAAAATAAAATCCAAAACAAGAAAAAGGGAATTAAAACTCTTAATAAAAATCAAAACCATAAAAATGACTTTTTAAAAAGTCAATAAAACCAAAAGCTGTTTCTCAAGAAAGACAATAAAGCTGATAAACTTCTAGCCAAATGATCAGGGAAAAAAAGAGAGAATACAAATATTTCCATTAAAAAAAAGAAATATATCATTTATAGATTGTATAGAGGTTAAAAGAATAACAAAAGAATGTTTTGGGCAAGTTATGCCAATAAATTAGACAATTAAAAAGTTAGTATTCTTTTCTTTTTTTCTGATCTTAGGGCAAAATAATTTCAGTCCTTCACATTGAGTATGATGTTTGTTGTTAATCTTTCATGTAAGGCCTCTATCATGTTGAGGAAATTTCCTTTTGTTCCTAGTTTGTTGATTTTTTTTTTTTAACCGTGAAAGGGTTTTGAATTTTGTCAAATGTCTTTTTTGAATCAATTAAGATGATCATGTGTTCTTTTTCCCTTCTATTAATATGATATATTACCATGATCTTCATTTTTGTTTTGTTTTGGTTTCTGTGTTTTGTTTGTTTGTTTTGTAAATATTTAGCCATCCTTGCATTTGGGAAGAAAATTGATTACTGATCCATTCTCTCTACTCAAACCAATTTTTCTAGTTCTTCATGAGCCAATTTTGACAAATTGTATGTTTTTTGGAATTTGTCCATTTTACCTCGATTATCCAATTTGTTTGTATATAGTTGTCCAATATTATTTTATAATCCTTTTCTTTTCTATTGAGTAGAGAGAATGAATCAATAATCAATTCCTCAACATGACAGAGGCCTTACATGAAAGATTAACAACAAACATCATACTCAATGTGAAGGACTGAAATTATTTTCCCCTAAGATCAGAAAAAAAGAAAAGAATACTAACTTTTACCACTTCTATTCTACAATGTATTAAGAGTTCTAGCCACAGCCATTCAGGGGGAAACAAAAAAAAAAAGGAACCCAAATTGGAAAGGGAGAAGTAAAATTATGTCTATTTACAGATGACATGATCTTACATGCAAAAAAACCTGTAACTATGTGTCACAATGTAACTAAGGAGGTAAGGACTTGTACACTGAAAACTACAAAAGTTGCTGAAGAAATTAAAGACATAAATAAGCAGAAAGGCATTCCATGTTCATGAATTGGAAAGCATAATATTGTTAAGATGAACACTACCCAAGTAATTTAGAAATTTAACATATTCCTATTAAAAATTCCAACAGCTTTTTTGCAGAAATGGAAAAACTGATACTCAAATTCATACAGAATTACAAGACGCACTGAATAGCAAAACTTTCTTTAAAAAGAATAAATTTGAAGATTCACACTTTGAAACTGCAAAACTTAGAACAAAGCTACAATAATTAAAAAACTAAATATTGCTGGTATAAACACATATGTAGATGAATGGAACTGAACAGAGAGCCCAGAAATAAATCCTCACATACATACCCAATTGATTTTTAACAAGAGAGCTAAGATCATTCAATGGATAAAGAAGTCTTTTCAACAAATTATTCCAGGAAAACTGTATGTTCACATGCAAAGGAATGAAGCTGGACCCTTACCTTATGCCATAAACAAAAGGTATCACAAAATAGATCAAAGATATAAATATAAAATCTACATCTATAAAACTCTTTGAAAAAAGAAAAAAGAAAATCTTTGTGACATGGAATTTGGCAATCATTTGTTGGATATGACACTAGAAACATGGGCAATTTAAAAAACCCAGAATACTGGGTTTAATCAAAATTTAGAAGTTATCAAAGGACATTATCAAGACAGTGAGAAAACAACCTCTCACCATGGAAGGAAATATTTGTGAATCATTATAACTCATCCACAAAGAACTCAAATAAAAAATGGGCAAAAGATTTGAATGAACATTTCTCTCTCTCTCTCTCTCTCTCTATATATATATACACACACACACACACACACACACACACACACATATGGCCAATAAGCACATAAAAATATACTCAACATCATTTTACCATTGGGGACATGCATGTCAAAACCACAATGATATACTATTTCATATCCATTAGGATGGCTTTTTTTTTTAAGGAAAATAATAAGTATAGACCAGGATTTAGATAAATTGTAACCTCTGTGCATTGCTCATGAGAATCTAAAGTGTTGCAGTTGTTGTGAAAAACAGTTTGTCATTTTCTTCAATTCTACTCCTAAGTATACACCCAAAACAACTGATGTCAGGGACTCAAACATACTTGGACAACAAAGTTCATAGTAGTATTCTTCACCACTGCTAAAACGTAGAAGCAATAAGTGCATACCTGTTGATGGATCAATAGGTAAGTAAAATATGGCATATATACATACAATAGAACATTATACAGCCTTAAGAAGAAATGAAATACTGATAGATGCTACAACATGGATGAACCTTGACTACAGTGTGCTAAGTGAAATGTCAGAAACAAAAAGACAAATATTTTATGATTCTTCTGTGAGATACCTAGAATGGGAAAATTTCATAGAGATAGAAAGTTGAATAAAGGTTACCAAGGGCTTTGGGAAGAGTACAGTATAGAACTATTGTTTATTTGGTTCAGAGTTTCTGTATAAGGTGATTTAAAAGTTCTGAAAATGGATAGCAGTGATGGTTGCACAAAAATGTGAATATGCTCAAAGCCAGTTAATTATTCATGTAAAAATGGTTAAAATGGTATCACAATACCAAAAAATAACCCAAACCATCAATTTCCAACACTGTAATATAAGTAAATAAATAAATAGCTAGATAACCTTGTAGAGTTAAATATCTATTAAAGAAATTGAGTCTGTAGTTAAAAACTCACCAATGCTGGGGTAGGGGTACTCCAGGGCCAAAATGAATTTTAGTAAATACTTAAATAATAATCCATACTAAAAAGATCTTGCAAGAGCCGGGAATGGCGGCACATGCCTATAATCCCAGTGGCTCTGGAAGCTGAGTCAGGAGGATCGCAAGCTCAGAGCCAGCCTAAGCAACTTAGCAAGACCCTGTCCCAAATATTTTAAAAAATGAGGGGGCTGAGAATGTGGATCAGTGGTTAAGCATCCCTGGGTTTAATCCTTTGTACTGTCCACCCCTCTGTTAAAAAAAAAAAAAGTCTCTTGCAAGAAACTGAAGAGAAGCTAACACTTCCGTCATTCCTTGTCTTTCTCTAAGTCCTACATTATCCTAATACCAAAAACTGACAGAGACTTTAAAGAAAATTACTGACCAATATCCCTCATGGAAATAAATGGAAATCCTAAACAAAAATTTTATATAATGAATAAAAAAAATGTATAAAAAATAACATATGATCAAGAAGGAATTATCCTAAAAATGTAAGGTTGGTTTAACATTCAAAAAAAAACTCAATGTGTACTTCACTATATTAAACAAAAAAAAGAAATACCATGTGATCATCTCAACTGATGCAGAAAATACATCTGACAAAAACCAAAATGCATTCCCAATAAAACCTCTCAAGAAACTTGTAATAGAAGGGAACTTCCTTGATTTGATAAACAGCATCTATGAAAAACACATAGCTAACATCATACTTAGTGGTAAAAGAGAAAACAGTTTTACCCTTAACATCAAACATAAAATAAGGGTATCAACTTTTAGCCCTTCTATTTAACATTATATACTACTGAAGATTTTTAGCTAGGGCAATAAGAAATAAATGGCATAGAGACTGGGAAAGAAAAAAATGCAAAAATCCACTAGAATATTAAAAAAAATTATCCTCCTAGAACTTATAAGCAAGTTCAGCAAGGTTAAAGAATAAGAAAGCAACATTAAAAAATCAAGAATATTTCTTTATACTAAAAAGGAACAAAGGAAAAATGAAAAAACACCATTAACAATAAAAATCTAATGAATATTTAGGGTTAAATCTGGCAAAAGTTATAAAAAGACCTGTACATGAAAATTACAAAATGTTCAGAGAGGAATTTGAAGACCTAAATGAATGAAGAGATTATAAAGATTCTGTTCTATGATCATAAAATCACTATTTAGTCAATTCTCTTCAAAATGATCTCCAGATGATCCCTCTCAAAACCCAGCAAGCTTTTATTTTTAGAACAAGTGGACTCTAAAATTCATTAGAAAATGTGAAGGCCAGAATAACTAAAATGACTTTGAAAAAGAACAAAATTGACAAGTTAACAATATCTGATTTCCAGGCTTATTATAAGGCTACAGAAATTAAAACAGTGAAACAATGACATAAAGACAAATAGATGAATGGAACAGAATGGAATCCAGAAATACATCTGCACATATAATGACAATCAACATTTTTATAGAGGTACAAAAGCTATTAAGTGTAGAAAGGACAGTCTTTTCAATTGACAGTGTTAGAACTAGATATCCATATGCAAAAGAAAAGAAATTTTGACCTATATTTTATACTGTCTTCAAAAATTAATTCAAAAAATTGTGCTTAATGTAACACCTAAAACCGTAAAACCTCTATAACAGAAAAATCATTGCAACCTTCTGTTTGGCCAAAGATACAACACTGAAAAATTGATAAACTTAATTTCATTGAAATAAAAAACATGTACTTAGAAATGTACTGTCACAAAAATGACAAGTCAAAGACTGGGAGGAAAATTTTTGCAAAGCACATAATATCTAATAAGGGAATTATATGCAGAATATATGAAGAACTCTCAAAACTCAAAATGAAAAATAAACCCAATTAAAAACTAACAAAAGACTTAAACATACACTTCACACACACAAATAAATATACAGAACAGCAAATAACTTAAAAAGATGCTCAACATCATTAGTCATTGCAGAAATTCAGATTAAACCACAATGAGATACTAACTCACAGGTATTTGAATGGTTAAAATTTAAAGGGCTGCTCATACTAAATTTAAGTGAGAGATGTGGAAGAACAGGAATTCTCATATGTTCCTTATGGCAATGTAAGCTGATAAAAATCGCTTTATAAAAATATAGCCAAACTGTGTTCCAAAGTTAAATATACATATACCACATGACTCAGCAGCCCCACTACTGAATATGTACTACAAAAATTAATATTCATACAAAATCATGTACACAAATGTTTATAATAGGTCTATGCACAATTATGAAAACCTTAGTTGGGCAGAGTGGCACATGCCTATAATCCCAGCACTTTGGGAGGCTGAGACAGGAGAATCTCGAGTTCCAAGCCAGCCTCAGCAACAGCGAGGCGCTAAGCAACTCAGTGAGACCCTGTCTCTAAATAAAACACAAATAGGGCTGGGGAAGTGTCTCAGTGGTCAAGTATCCCTGAGTTCAATCCCTGGTACCAAAAATAAACAAACAAAACACCCCAAAAACAATTACCAAAACCTAGGAAAACTCAAATGTCCTACAATAGGTGAATGGATAAGCCAAATGTGGTACATTCATACAAAGGAATTAAACTCAGCTGAAACAAAAGGAAACAAATGATTTGCAACAACCTGGATGAAGCCCTAAACAGTTAAATACCATTAGGCTAAGTAAAAGAAATCTGTCTCAAAAGGTTATATACTATGTGGTTTCATTATAAATGATAGTCTCAAAAAGACAAAGATCCAGAACCCATTTGGGAAATTATATACATTCTCACCAGCATGGTATAATCTCAGTATTTGTTTCTACAGAAGACAAAGGCTTTTTAGTAATAAGAATAACCCATGATCTCTCATTCTGCAACTCTTCATGTTTCATTTGAGTTGGAAATGAAGATACCTTCATATCATACACAGGCTCATTCCTTCAGTAAAATCTGAACTTTAGGCAAGCTTATTTTTCTCCCAGTTACTACTCCTCTACTCCACATTATACATTACCAGCCATCCTCTCAACAAAATTTTTACTACTATGTAACTTTTTAAAGGAGCAAAACACACAAAAGCCAAATTAAAATGGATATTGAATTACTAGTGTTTTAAATGATTCCCTTTCTTATGACACCCGTAAATCTATAAATATAAATATCTATAAATATAAATATAATCTATAAATATCATTGTCATATAAAAGCTAAGTAATATCTGATTTTTACTAAAAATGCAGAGGCACTATGAGTTCATATTGAAAGAAAGAAACAAAGAAGAGTTCTTCCTTATAGAATTTCAAATAATAAATATAAACAGAATGAGAGCACTTGAAAAATCATCATTTGACAACCATATCTGGGCTGACAGGATCACATATTGTCCTTATTAATCTGTTGCTGGGAAGAATTATCAATGGATGCTATAACAGGAGGGCAAAAAGTATAAGAATCAGTATATCTATACAGTCTCAAAAAATCTCTCCAAAAGAAATCTATTAGTTACAAAGGGAAAATATGAACTTTACAATGGGAAAAAACTGCCATCTATCACCCTATGTGACCAAAGCTGCATTCTATTGGGACAAACAAACATGGTGTGTTCCTGACATAATGCTCTGAGAAGCAGTTTTGTGGAATTTCTACCAAAAATGCATAGCTAGAATCTAACTATGAGGATACACTGGACAAGCACAAATTGAGGGACATCCTACAAAGGTCTGTAATTTTTAAAACTGTCAAGGCCATGGAAAGACAGACTAAAGAACCATTTGAATCAAAAGAAACTAAACAGAACTAACAACTAAATTAAATACTTGACTCTGGATAAGATCCTACACCAAAACAACTGTTTTTCTTTTGCTATACAGGATATTAATGCGACAATTAACGAAATCTGTCTATAGACAGGAGAATTATACCCATACTCATTTAGGAAATACACATTCAAGTACTCAGATATTAAAAACATGTCTGCAACTTATTCACAAATAATTCATTAAAAAATAACACTATGCAGACAGAAAATAATAAAGCAAATGTAATAAATATTAATATTTGGGGACTTGGAGTAGAATATGTAAGAATTCTTTGCTATTTTCTACAACTTATTTCTAAGTCTAAAATTATTTCACAATAAATAAAAACAAATAAAGCCAGTTGTGAGAAACCTTTTCTTTTCCCTGACAGCAATACTTTACTATAGTCTACTTAGCAGATCATGAAATTTAGAATTGGAAGAAAAATGTATCATCTCTCCCCAAAACCTCTTAATTTACAGATGAAAAGAACCCAGTGTCAAATGACTTGCTCAAGATCGCACCTAATTCAAGACAACTACACAGATCTAACTCAGCTCAACAATCTTTCAACTATTCCAAAATGTCTCCTGATGGCTTTATATGTTGTCCACTCCCCAAACGTGATATTGAAATATTTACCTCTATTTTCTCAAACATTCAAATATGCTAGTGTAATATATCACTTTCAGGCAATCTAAATTTTATTTTTAAAAAGCATTTGGCCAGGAGTGGTAGTGCATGTGCCTGCTTGGGAGGATGAGGCAGGAGGATCACAAGTTCAAAGCTGGCCTCAGTAAGAGCGAGGCCCTGAGCAACTCAGTGAGACCCTGTCTCTAAATATAATACAAAATAGGGCTGGGGATGTGGCTCAGTGGTCGAGTGCCCCTGAGTTCATTCCCCAGTATCAAAAACTAAAAAGCATTTGGGTAACATTGCTCTTAATAATCTGTAATAGCTATTGTCAAATAAATGAGAGAGTTCAGAATATATACCAATCACTGCAGTAAATGTTAAAAGTACAAAACTGGCATACTCTACTGTTCAGTTCATGATGATTGAGACCAAATATGTATTATTCACCATTATAGCCCCACCTCTTAGGACAGCATCTGCTATATAATAAATACTTGAATTACTGTGTATGCTACAAATTAAAAGAAAATCCATAGTTAGGAATGAAACATGTACAGATAATCACATTAGCAATATTCACAAAAATGCCATTGGTAAAAGATAAGGAAGTTGTTTTTGCTGGGTGAGATGGAGAAAATCTTTGGAGATTTAATAACACCAATGTTAAGTCTTAAAAGAAATAAAATTTCAACATACATGGAAGCAGCAGGGTGGCAAGAAGAGGATAGGGGGAGTCAGACAAAACAACGCTTCTAAAAATTTAAAAAAAAATTCTTCTAAATTTTTAAACAGAGGCTTACCTATTGTTGCTGCAAGTTCTGGATCAAAAGTATCATCTGTGAACCTCAAGAGCAGGCTAAAAGAGAGTTAAAAAGACAGATTAGGAATTCAGGTTTTATTTCTAATCATACGATAAATATGTTCATCACAGTTATATTGTGTTACGAGTTATTAAAGGCAGATAAGAAGAGCTGATGTAGGCCAGGCGTGGTGGTGCATGCCTGTAATCCCAGCACTTAGGAGGCTGAGACAGGAGAATCAGCCGTTCAAAGCCAGCCTCAGCAATGGCGAGGCACTAAGCAACTCAGTGAGACCCTGTCTCTAAATAAAAACACAAAATAGGGCTGGGGATGTGGCTCAGTGGTCGAGTGTCCCTGAGTTCAATCCCTGGTACCAAAAAAAAAAAGAAGAGCTGATGTAGGTCTGCTCCTGGGAATACTACCTCAGGGAAGACATATAGGGAGGAATTAAATTATTGGAAAAGCAATTTAAAAAATTCCCCAAACAAAGTAGCTTACTAATAAATGTATAATCCATGTGCCCCTACACAATTCCCCAAATGCAAAAAAGTATTTTTTGTTTTTGCTGTTGTTGACTTAAAAAAAAAATCTGTACTGGCATACTCTTCTAAGAAAATGATAGTAACATGTCATGCTTTTAATGGGTGAAAGAGGGGAAAAATCGAGCCTCTTGAAATGAAATCAGTTAAAAAATGTGTTGGGTATCTATTCTGTACTCAAGTAAAACAGGAAAGTATAAAAGCATAGCATTTTGTAATAAGAAGTATGACTATTACCCACGTGGTAAGAAAAGATATGGTAAAAAGGAAGGAAAGAAAGATCAGTGACAGGCAGAATAGGTATGCCCTGGAAAATACTCCTTAGGTTGTATAAAACCAAATAAGCATTTTGGATCAACGAAGGCTTTTAAAGAAAGGAATGACAAAAAATATTTTGCAAAGTTAATGTCAGAAAAAAAAAAGGAGGAAAATCAACAGAAGAAGGAGATAATGACCATATGATTATGATGAGAGAGGGAAAGGACCAACTAAACTTAGAAATGGTAAAAAAATGAGAAAGGAAAGGATGAAAACATCAGATTAGAAGAGTATGCTAAGATTTTATGTCTCCCAGCATTATTTTACTTAATCTGAGGCAGAAGATCAGTTATTAAAAGTTGTTCAAAAATAAAATCTATAACCAGGCGTGGCAGTGCATGCCTGTAATACCAGTAACTTGGGAGGCTGAAGCAGGAGGATTGCAAGTTCAAGGTCAGCCTTAGCAATTTAGCAAGGCCCTAAACAACTTAGGGAGACCCTGTCTCAAAATAAAAAATAAAAAGGGCTGAGGATGTGGCTTAGTGGTTAACTGCTCTTAGGTTCAATCCCAAGTACCAAAATAAATAAATAAATAAAATGATAAATATAAGCCTTTGTTAAAGCCCAAGATTTACAAAACTAATCAATCTGCTCTTATATTAACTCCTAAAGTATAAGGTTGTTTTATCAACCTGTTTGCATTAACAAAATTAAGGAAACCATTATCCCATGTCTAAATTGGAAACTTGTACAGGTTGTGATTACTGTTGCTAGAGATAGTTTTGTCCACAGAGTATATGGACTCCTGCTAGTTTCCAAACCCAATGTCATTTGTGAGAGATTTAAATTTGGTTTTATTGTTTGCCATAAGACAGGCACCACAGAAACAAAGGAAAACACAAGAGTCAAATTCTAGGTTTTTCTACTTAACATTTTAACTATATTTTTGCTTACATTCAACATGAGTAAGGTGACAGCACTAATAAGACTCCTAATGGGTTTTTAAATTTTTTTTCTTCTCTTTCACTCAGTTACCCACAATTTAAGAATAAAAGGTATATATCTACACTTGGTCAACACAGAAAATATTACTACAAAAACTTAGGTTATCTGGGTGCGGTGGCACTTGCTGTAATCCCAATGGCTCAAGAGACTGAGGCAGGAAGATTCCAAGTTTGAGGCCAGTCTCAGCAACTTGGTAAAGCTCTAAGCAACTTAGTGAGACCCTGTATTAAAATAAAAAATAAAAAGGACTGGGGATGTAGCTTAGTGTTAAAGTACCTCTGGGTTCAATCCCTAGTACCAAAGAAAGAAAAACAACAATAAAAAACCCACAAAAAACAAAAACAAAAAAACCTTAGGTTAACATAACCTTGTATAGTAATAAAATACCATAATAATAGAAGTAATAATGATAGTAACTTATTTACTGAATATATAACAATATGCCAGACACTAGGCCAGAGATTTTACTTCCATAATTGTTAATCCTTACAACAGTCCTTGTCATTAATGGTACTGTGTCAGGAAACATAGGGAACTGGTATGGTGTAAAGCAACAAATCCAAACTGAGTGTAAGTCAGATCTTTGCCAGCAGTACAGTGGTAGCCCAAATGTATTCTAAACTCTGAATGCATTTTTCTAGGCAGAAAGGCTGTTTCTCTACTAGATTTTTGAAAGGAATCTACAACTCCAAAATGATTAATAACTACTCTTTTATATAAAACATTTAAGCCTTCATATTTTCAATATTAAAGGAGCAAAATTCTATCCATGCAGAACTACAGAATAACTAGCACTATGCCACTTAAATATGACCAAATTTATAATAAGCAGTGTGATTATAACTAATTAGCATTTCCTAATTTACAACTGGAATTCCCCTAAAAGAATGGGAATGGAAGGGGTAGAGGAAGGATAACAATTTGAATCCTTCCTGTTCTTGATATACTTTGCTACATTTTTACTTCATCAGGCCTAGCCATGGAATCAGAATCTTCAACTGTACATTTTAACTTTGGATAGTGTTTGAGAGGTTTCTATGGCAATCCCTTCACTTCTCCAGTGAAGGGCTAGAGTGTTCAAATATCACACACAAGTTTACACAAGTGGCAGCACTAGTTTCATGATCTTGATATCATAAAGTCTTTACACTCTTAACAGTATGAAATAAACTGGAAAGAAATCCACTAATTCAGATTAAGATATTCTTTGTTGTGCAATAATTTCTCAACAACACAATGCCATCTCACTTCCAGTTCATCTAGCTCTATAAAGAAACAGAAGCAAATTACTAGTTAGAACAACCCTTTATGAGCATATCTATGACAAATGTTTTTGTACTAACTTGCCTTAAAAAGCACTCACTTCAACTTTAAAGTCATTTAGTTTTACCTTATCCATGAAGATAAGTGTTCATGGTTGTTTTCTATAACACATCACATTGACCAAGAATGTCCATCTAGCTTGAAAAATAATAGCTACCTTCCTAGATGCAATTTTTTCTTCAAAGAGGTACAACTGTTAAAATTTTGCAGCGTGTAGTTCACAAGTTACCATTAAACACTGAGAAAGTGTAAAATGAAGTATAAATAAGATTGTCAGAGGGGAGAGAAGAAGGAAAATTGATAAATCCACATACATACAATATTCTAAAAGGGGAACTTCAATTATCTCCAGTTCATTGTACCTCCAGTTAACTTTCCAGAAAAAAATCTACACACCTTAATTCACTATCCATTCAATACATTAATGTGCCAACCAATCATATTGGGTTGAATCACATGAAATGACAACCAACTATTCTTGATTTCAAAAACAGCAATTTCATGTATTAAATGAGGGCTCTATCTCAAAGGAAGCAAGGAGGAAAGAAATAACACAAGGTTATGCAATTCCTAGTAAAACAATGTTCACTGTATTAACTTTTAACATTCAAGTATGTACAAAAGCAGATGGCGATAATGACTTTGTTTATACTTTTCACACACACACACACACACACTTATGCTAACCCAGAGTGTTTCATTAATCTACTCCTTGGTATGTGCAAATTCAGCATGCTAGTATACAAAGTACATTAAACGAGAACTATGAAAATGTTTTGTCAAACTTGAAAAAATAATAAATTTTCAGATTTTACTACATAAGAAGCTTGCAAATCCTTAAGTACCTAAAAAAGTAAGATTTCATGATCTTAAAAAGCTATTTGAAAGAAAGGTATATCAGGAAGTATTGCTACATATGAGATTGCTTACAGCCCTGGAGTTTAAAGATCAATACGACCTAGACCATAATCCGGTCATAATCAGATGGCAAGGCTGACTTCCCCTGGAGAACTCTGTTCAAAGACCTGGATGAAATCACAAACCTCTGTCAACAGTCAACTAGATCCACATCTTCTGTAATATGCAACTCTTATGAATATTATTTTCCCTAAAGAAAGAGTCAAAAAAGAAAAGACAACACTAATTTACCCTTTTATCTCCATATTACGTGGCAAAAAGAGAAGGAACCATTTCGCCTTATTTTCAAAGGTGGCCACAGCTTAAGCACTCACCACCTTACACTAAAGATAAATTTTCAACAGTACAAGGCCAATGGGTTCTTTCACAGTCGACTAATTTTTAAAAAATAAAACAAGACGCGACAATAGGCTGCGCCAAAATAGGCCAGGAATGTGACCTAAGGCGTCACGAAACTTCCTGTGTAAAACATTACGTATTTAGAGAAAGCCCGTCAGAAATTCCAAAGTGATAAAGTTACAACTCGCATCTCTGGGGGTGACAGGTACTTCGAACCCCCAAGGCCAAGGCGAAGCGTCGGTCTCTGCTGGACTCTGGCTCAAGACCGCCCGCCACGCCCTGAACTCCGCGGTGGCAAACTCGAGGCCCTGGGAATTGTTTTTTCTCGGTGCGACCGGAGGAACAGCTATCCAGAGAACTTGGGCCTGGTAGAGGCCGTGAACCCAGCAGGCGCGGGGTGGGGCGGGGAGCAGGGGCCGCAGGAGCGCGCGGCCACAGGCCGACGAGGGCGCGAGCGAAAAGGGCCCAAGCCCAGCCACCGCCGGGCCAGCGCCGGGCCAGCGCCGGGCCAGCGCCGTTTACCGTTCCCGTCACGGCCCAGGAGACGGAGGCCGCGGAGGCAGAAAATACCCACCCGCCCTCGTCACTGCCCGCACACTGCCTCACCTGGACTTGCCCACCCCACTCTCGCCGATGATGAGGATCTTCAGAGTGGTCAACACGTCCTCGTCCATCCTGACCCTGCTCCGCTCCGAGCCCAGCTGGCCACCGGGGTCCGCCTCTCAACCCTTCACCGCGAAGGGCTGTCTGCGCATGCGCACCGCTCGATGGCTGCCACCTTCCTTTCACACCGGGTGTTTGGGTTGCTGAAGCTCAGGACGCCCGTTCCGCCTTGAGGCAGCTCTGCGTCTGCGCATGCCGGGAGTTAGGCGTCTTTCCGGAATGCGTGTTCCTTCCGTGCGCAAGCGCAGATGGGGAGAGCTGCTTGTGACCATCTCTCTCTTCTCAAGCTTGAACTCCTTCCAACCCTGAGACAGCCCTCCTAAGATTGTGTAACTGGGCGATGACTTGAGTCCGAGGAGTGTGTACAAAGCTTCTTTTATTGCAGCAATCGCTCATAACAGCTGTACTGCAGTGGGAAAATCATTGCACTTTGAAGCAGATTATCTTAAATGTAGATCCAACACTACCATATAATCGCTCTGTCATGTTACTTAGCCGCTTCAGCCTGTTTCCCCAGCTCAGAGAGATAATAATTATTCTTATTTGCTTATTAGAATTGTTATGAAGACTAAATGAGTTAATAAAATCCTTTATAAAAGATGCTAAGCTCTGTTAGATTGAAGAGTACCCTTCACATGTTAATTCATCTTGGAGGTGTAGACTTCATTCATGTAGATGAGGTGCATATAAATCTCTGGAAAAGTTCCAAATCAACTATTCTTGCTTATAAGCACTGCTTTGTCACAATTGCAATTGTATGTATACCTTGCCTCCCTTTCTACACTCTAAATCTTAATGAAGGTACCAGATCTTTCATATAATGCCTAACAAAGTGCCTGGTACATGGCAGGCACTCTATAAACTTTTTAGTTTGAATACCTATTTCCTTATGCTTGCCGCTAACGTCATATGCGATAGACATTTGACTGAAGAATATAAGTAAAATTTAAGAATTAAGGAATGAATTTGTCAAATAATTTATAAAGCTCTTTTATCAGATATCCAAATGGTTCTTTAGATCTTTGCTCACGTTTCCTTCTTAATGAGATTACTTCCCTATTCAATACTAAAACTTGCAAATCCCTCCAGCATTCTCTCTACCTCTTTGCATTATTTTTCTCCATAACACTTAACCATCCTCTAAAATACTAGATATTCTATTGCTTTGTTTACTCTCAAATCGTCTCCCCAAAGTCTCATTAGGGCAAGGACTTTTTTTTTTCTTGTCTGCTTTGTTTACCCATATATCCTCAATGTCTAGAATACTTCCTGGCACATAGTATGTTCTAAATAAGTAACTGCTCAACAAAATAATTGATTGAATATCGTAGAGTTCATACCTGAACTTGGAGAATTATGTCAGTGAGACAACTTCAATATCTCTTTGCAATTTTCTTGCTCATCATTTAAACATACTTGTACTTTGAGTTTTTGCTTGTTTTTATCTTCTTAATCTGCATACATTATCTCTTGTTGTCTTCTTGGATTTACATGGTTTCTTATTCCCACTTTCTTTGTCCCTAAGTTATTTCTCTGGCCTAGATTTTTCTCCTCAGTTTCAGGCCAACACACAACTGCCAAGACATTTCCACGTGAACATGCCCATGTTGAATATGCCAACCTAAACATGACAGACACTGAACCCACTATCTTTTCCTTTACAATAGCTTTTTCACTTGACTTCCTTCTTAATGAATGACATTAACACTCATTTAATTTCCTCTTTCTCCCTCCTCACTCCTCACAGATTTACTCCTTTAAGCGTGCCTGAAATTTACCTTCCTTTTTCATCTCTACCATCACTACTATGGTCATCACCATCATCTGTTTGCTGGATTACCATATTGACTACAAAACTGACTTTCCAGCCTCTTTTCTCTGCTTCCCTCACACTATGATACTGCAGCCAAATTGGTATTTTAAAATGCTAATTTGAGTTATTCTGCCTTCTTCAAGCCATCCACAGATTCCTCACTGCCTTTACAAGTATTTGTTAGCTTATAGTAAATACTGATATCCTTCCAACTTCATCTCTTGCTATTGTGTACCTTGCATTCTGTATTTCAGCCAAACTAAACTTCTTTCATATTTTCAGTGAATCGTTTCGCTTCTCTCCAGGACCTCATGCGTTTTGTTCTGTCTGCCTGGAGTACTTTTCCTGTCCTGTCCTTTGCATATACTCTTGCACATTTGCTTGGATAACTCCTATTCATTCTTTGTGTTCCATCTCTTGGATTCCTTCCCCCAGACAACCCCCATGGCAGTATTATCTGTTTCTCTTAGGTGTTCCCCTAATAGCCTATATGTCTATTGTGGTGTGTATTCCACAGTATTATATGTTTACCTCTCTATTCTCCTACCAAAATGTATGCTTCCCGAAAGAATTGATCAATATCCTGCCATTGTTTCGTCTCCAGCATCTAGTACAATGCCTAACCTAAAGTAGTTAGTTGCTTAAAAAGTGTTTGTTGATATAAAATTCCCAGATCGGCCTCAGGAATTTGGAACTATGTAATCTACTTGTTTATATAGGCTTAGATGTATCTTCCATCTCTGTCTTGAATATTAGATCTGGGGGAAAAACGCTCAAATAACTTTGAGTGCACACTCATTATCAGGTAGTGCTTGGCAGAAAGAAAGTACTACTAAATGAGTGATATAGACAATAAATTCCTCAGAAGTTCAGCCAAGGTACAGTCTTCCTCAATATGGGAGATTGGTTCCAGGACCCTCTGTGGACACTAAAATCAGTTCTGTATGTAAAATGGCATAGTATTTGCATATACCCTATGCATTTCCACATGATTAAACATGTCTAGATTACTTATAATGCCTAACATGATGTAAATGCTATGTAAATAGTCATTATACTCCGTTGGCTAGGACATACTATAAGAAGAATGTCTATATATGTTCAGTACAGATGCAATTTTTTCTGAATATTTTCAGTCTGCAGTTGGTTGAATCCACAGATATGAAACTCAAAGACCCAGAGAGCTGGCTGTAATTTGTTACTGAAACTTAGAACAATCAGAAAAGTATTCATGAAGGAAGCAAGACTTAAAAGAAGGGTACAATTTGTACAAACATCATAGACAGGAGCCTATACTGCTAGAGATGGAATACACAGAATGAAAGGACTCAACTGACAGCCATGGAAATCTTATGCAGGAAACAATTAGGAAACACAAATAGTGAGAAGTATACTGGGAACCACTTTTGTGCTTTATTTTAAGGACGGCTGGGTACCAGAATACTTTGGCAATATTCTTGCTTTTTGTTTGTTTGGCATTGCTGATGATCAAGACTAGGGGTTCATACATGTTAGATAAATGCTGTACTATTGAAAAGTCTACATACCATATAATTCCAACTATATGACATTCTCGAAAAGGTACAACTGTGGAGATAGTAAAAAGATCAGGAATTGAGGGGAAGGAAGGAATGAATAGGCATAGCACAGAGGATTTTTAAGGCAGTGAAAGTATTTTGCAAGATAATATAACAGTGATAACATGTCATATGCATTTATCCAAGTCCATAAATTGTACAATCCCAAGAGTGAACCCTAATGCAAACTATAGTCTTTGGATGATAATGATGTTGCTTCATCAGTTGTAACAAACGCAGCACACTGATGGGAGATGTTGATAAGGGGCAGTCTAGGCATGTGTGGGGCAGGAGGTACATAAGAAATCTCTGTACTTTTCTTTCGATTCTGTTGAAAATTTCTCTGAAAAATAGAATGTATTATTTTTAAGAAATGGTAAGATATCCCATTAAGGACACCAAGAAATGAGAATGGTGAGGGAAGCAGGGCACAGTGGCGCAAGCCTGTGATCCCAGCACTTTGGGAGGCTGAAACAGGAGAACCGCGAGTTCAAAGCCAAACTCAGCAATGGCGAGGCGCCAAGCAACTCAGTGAGACCCTGTCTCTAAATAAAACACAAAAAAGGGTTGGGGATGTGGCTCAATGGCTCAACTCCTCCCCTGAGTTCAATCTCCAGTACCAAAAAAAAAAAAAAAGAATGGTGTGGAAGACTGGGAAAGGGTACAAGTTCTGCAAACCAGCAAAGGAGACCCAGGCAATATTAAGATTTAGGGTATCAATTCACATGGTTTGAGCTGTGTTTTACTGCAAGGCTAGTGAAGCATTATGATGTGCCATTTACATCACTAATCCTTCTGTATAGTCATCATCAATAAGGGTTAATTTTGTGAATTATGAAATTTATTATTTCCCAACAATTTGTAGAAATACATGCTTTTATATACCCTATTTTATGCTGGTAATTCAGGTTAAAATTTTTACTTACAGTTATGATGAGTTGCTTGCATTTTTGTCTTGTTTTCTCCATGCCTTAGTATGTAGAACACTAACAAAATACTTTGTAGGTACACAAACAAGAAAAGTACACACCTTTATTTTTAAAAAAGAAATTTGCATTTATTTCCATAAATTCTTAGCTCTTTTGAATATTTTAATATAATATTTGGCATAAATATTTTGACATAAATATATTTAAAATTCATAGAGGAAGAGTTCTATTTTTGCATCCTGGTCCACTCTGAGAAGTCCATTCTTTGAATACCTTGACTTCCTAAATTTCAGTCTTTCTTAGTTTAAACTACTTTTCAAATTCTATTTCTATAAAGTTCCTCAGTTTTATCATGATGATAAAAATAAAAATTTGTCTTATTTATATCTTGAATTCTGTAGTTCCTCCAAAATGTTATCATATCTATAAATTAAATTATTGAATAGTATAATAGAAAATATGGTAGCCTTAACTTTGCTATAGAATGGTTATAAACCTAGAAAAATAGATAAGTACACAAAATAAACAGTGCATTGATAGTACATTACAATACATGATGTGGTCAATGTTTAACAAGGCGTAATTTAAGATGAGATGTAGATCAGATTTAGGAATTTTCTTTGTACTACAGGTTTGTGAGTTTTAATTGTGAGTGGCTGTTGATACTGACCAAATACTTTTTCTGCATCAGTTGATAAGAACATGTGGCCTGTTAATACAGTGGATTGCATTGATGAATTTGTATTTATGACTATTGAACCAGGCTTACATGCCAGGTAAACCAGAGTTAGTGTTGGTATATGTTTTTTTAAAGATTACAGTATTCAATTTGTGAATATTGTCTTGATGATTTCGAGGTGATATTGATCTATAGTTTCTTTGTCTATGCATTGTTTGTCTAGTTTTGGTATCAAGGGTAATGTTGATCTAGTAAAATGAATCAGGAAATTTTTTCTTTTCTGTTTTCTGGAAGAGATTGTGGAGATTTGACCTAAACTCAATTAAATTTACCTTTTCCCTAAATATTTGTAAAATTCACCAGTGAAATAATCTGGGCCTGGAGCTTTATTTTTTGATAGGTTGTTTTTTATTAGTATAATTTATTTGGGAATTGGATAGTATTGGTGTTATTCCTTCCTTATATGTTTGGTAGAATTAACCAGGCAAATTAATTGGTCCTGGAGATGTTTTTCTTAGAATAAAATGTAACTGATAAGTATTTAAGGTAGTTACAGGATTATTTGGGTAACCTATAGCATCTTTGGTTAGTTTTGATATTTTTTTTTCCTTTTTTCCCAGAATAAGTCCAGCTCACCTTCACTGACAAATTTATGTGAATGGAGTAGGTTATAATCCTAATACATGAATATATAATGATTTCCCTTTTTTCTTTCCTGATATTGGTAATGGATGAGATTAGACATGTTCTTTTCTTCTTTTTCTTTTTGACTAGAGGTTTACCAAATTTTTTTGGTCTTTTCAAAAATGAGCTTTTTGTTTATGACTTTCTGTAGTTTTTCTATTTTCAATTTCATTGATATCTATTCTTTTATTATTTTCTTACTACTTGTTTTGAGTAGTTTTGTTATTATTTTTCTACTTTCACATAAGAAAGTTCTAGTTATTGACTTGAGATCTTTCTTTTAATATAAGCATTGAAGGCCAGAAAAATCCCACTAAGTACAGAGTTTGCTACAGCCTGTAACTATGTTCAAATGTGGTATATTTTCATCTTATTTTATTTCAATATATTTTCTTATTTCCCTTAAGATTTGCTTCTTAACCCATGAATTATGTAAACACAAGTGGTTTGATACCCAAGTACTTGAACATTTTTTGTTACTTTTCTGTAACTGATTTCTAGTTTGATTCCATTATGGCAGGAGAACCATTTCTATGAATTTAAGTATTTTAAATTGGTTAAGATTTGTTTTATGAACCAAGATATCAGCCTTGGTGAGTATTCACCGGTACTTGAAAGGAATAACTATTTTGCTTCTTGGCAGTGATGTATTCTTTAAATGTATGTCTGATCCTATTGGTTAATAGTGATATTCAATTCTTTTACATCCTTGCTGATTTTATGTGTACTATCAGAAAGCAATATTAAAATATCCAACTATAATTATCTATTTCTCTATGACTTTTTGGTTCAGCTCCATTGATAGGTGCAAACAAATTGAAGATTGTTTTGTCTTCTTGATTAATTGACAATTATGTAATTAATACCACATAATTGTTATTATGTAGTGTTCTCCCTACTCCATATATATATATTTTTACCAGATATAGGATGAAATTTTTCTTTCAGCACATGAAACACATCTTATTTCTGACTTCAATGATTTCTGAAGAGATATTTAGTTATTTGAATCCTATATAGGTAACAAGGCATTTTTCTCTGGCTATTTTCAAGATTTTTTTCTGTCTGTAGTTTACAGTATACACACATACACACATATAAAATTGTAGTTTATAATAGAGTTATACATTATAGTTCATATGATATCTATACTACATATACACACACACATATACATGTTAAATATATACACACATACATACTGGAGAGAGTAATGGATTTCCTTAGGTTTATTTCATTCAAGCCTTGCTGATTTTTTAAAAATCTATAGGTTTATGTCTTCTGCCAAATTTCAGAATTTTTAGCCATTTGTCTTTATATATTTTGGGGGACTTTATATAGTTTTTTTTTTCTTCTCTCTTTGGGACTTTGATGACCTGAATGTTAGAACTTTTGCTATTGTCCCATAGATAGATGATGATAATGATGATGATGATGATGATGATGATGATGATGATGATGATGATAGACATGGACACACTGAGTCTAGGTGCTTTTTTTAATCTTTTTTTTTTCTGTTTAGATTGGATTATTTGAACTATCTTCACATATATCGGGTTTTTGCTCTGACAGCTCTGTTTTTCTACTAAACTTATTCAATGAATTTTTAATTTCAGTTATTTTTTATTTCAATTCTAAAATTTCTATCTAGTTCTTTCTTAATGTGTTTATTCTATGAGAATATTTTTCATTCATTTTTAGAGTTATTTCTAATTGCTTGCCACAGCATTTTTAAATAGCTACTTTAAAGTTTTCAAAATCTGTGTTATTTCAGCATTGGAACATATTTGCTATCTTTTTTAGTTGAAATTTGCCTGTTTTTGTAAACTGAGCAATTTTGGATTATATTCCAGAAAAATTAGATATTGTTATAAAATTTTAATTCTTATCTAAATCCTATGAAAAAATTTTGGTAGTTTCTTTAATCAAGGAGCCTACCTGATTAGGTTGAGGAAACAAGTTCCAACCCATTTTCTATTGGCTGTGGGTCCAGGGTCACCTAAGTTTTCAGAGCCTCTTAAGGGCTTTTTGGATCTATCCAGTGTATATACCACCCAGTGGCCACTTTAGTATATGAGCAATGATGAATCTGTTCTCCAAGTTTTTGATATGCTGAACAGAATCACACTCAATCATACGATCTTGGGGGTTATCCCAGGAGTTCATAAATAACTGTAGGGAAATACGTCCTTAGCTCCTTTCTATTCCTATTGTGCCTAATATCTTATTTCCTATAGATACAGGACATGACAGTCTTCTAGGAAGAAAGCTAGTACTTTATTTACTCTAGCTGTACCATGGATTTACATAACTGGATCCATGTCCATTGTGGAAGGATTGAGAGAGAAAACCAAAACCAAAAGCAAAGAAAAAAAATAATTACTGGATACAATATCTTTAAACCATAGCTCTCCTGATCAGAGAGGACGTTTTTTCCTCCCTAAGATTTTTGTCAACTGCTGGCTCCTATTGCCACTGGCTACTTTTAGTGCTATAGGATTGCTTGGAATCTGGGACACAAGAGAACAAAGGAAAAAAAGGAGGAGAAAGAGGAGGTAGAAGAGGAGTAAGAGAAGGAAGAAGAGGAGATGATGATGATGATGATGATGATGATGATGATGATGATGATGATGATGGAGGACATGGTAAACTCCATACTCTGAGCTCAGATGTTACTTTCCCATTTCTCAAGTCAGAGGTCTTCTGAGACTCCATTGCCCAATTCCAGGGCATTAAGCTCAGGCCATTGATGGAGGGAAGAGGAGAAAAGGTAAACTCATTGCTGATTTGGATGTATATCAAATTCTCCTCTTCATTCCCAAACCATATACTACTATTTACTTTTTAAAGTTTTCAAATAGGACTCCAAGTTCTATAGCTCAAATTAGTAGGAGAGACAGAGTGGAGTATATTTATTCCTTCTTACTCAAACTGGACCCTTATTACTAGTTGCTTTTAAGTTTTAGAATGTCTGACACTTTGTCCATCACAAGGTTTTTATCTATTGAGTACAAAGAATAATCTATCCTGTCAACAGTTCAAACAGAATGCTTTTCAATCATGCATTTAAAACAATTATTTATTTTCTAGATTATTCACGATCTTTGATAAACATGGAAGACATTGACAGAAACTGTCTCATAGTATTCTCAACCCAGTTATATTATCAAAGAAATATCATTTAGGAATAGACTGCCTGCCCTCTCCCTCCAATGAACCAGTAATGAGGTGGCCCACCACACATCAAAATCTCTTGCTGAGCTGCTCTTACCTAAGGTTACTTAAGTCAGGCATGTCTATAGCTCCAGGGTAGCAAGAGGTGTTGGCAAATACACATCATGACCAAGTCTGGGTCCCTACCTGCCTCTCTTTTATTCAGAAACTCAGGTTTTCCCCACTCCTGGTGCTCTGGTGTCAGTGTCCTGTGGATCAAGCCAGCTGGCTGGAACCTGCTTCCAGATTTATTCCTATGAGCTCCATTGCCTGGGGACTATGTTCTATTCTTCTTCTCTAGTTCTGAGAGAATTCTGAGAATGACCTGGCTCTGTAACTAACACTCCCACTTACCTATTCCAAAGAAAGCTTATGTCTTTGTCTACCTTGTCCATTGTCAAGTTCTCATCTGTCTACCTCTGTCAGTTTTGGGATTTTGGTGGTAGAACAATTCTCCTACCTTCTATTTGTGATAATTTTATACTCCTTTTTATAAAAAGGATTTATATAAAATCCTCTAAATGCATTTATATCCTAATGTTTTCTCCCTTAATGCATTGACTACCATTCTGGGAAAAAAATGCTGGTGACCATAACAAGCTTCATTTTCTTCTTGTTTCTAATTCTTTCATTTTAAAATAATTTTAGTAGTCGGGGTCTTGCCTAGTTGCCCAGGCTAGCCTGAACTCTGGGGTTCAAAGAACCCTCCTTCCTCAACTTCCTGAAATTGGGACTCAAGGTGCATGCCACCAGGCCCAGCTTTCTTGTTCCTAATTTTAATGAGAATAGCTATAAAGTTTCCATATTATTTGTTATCTTATAATTATTAATGCCATGTATGATATCTGTAGGTTATATTACATTATTCTATCCTTATATATTAATTGATCTTAGTAGATTTTTCCTTTATGTACTATTCAACTATATTTGCTGGCATTTTATTTGTGAGTTTGCATATATATATTCCTGAGATGGATTCATGTTTTCCTGTACACCGTCACTTAGAGATGATGAAACAAAGCAAGCATCGTTCTATACAGCCATGTACAGTGTATATAGGCAACTCTTTGTGAAGGACTCATCATGGTAGATATCCACTGTTTCTTATTACTTTAAATATATTTCTCCTTCTGCAGTTAGCATTCTCTATATTCCTTGGGAAATCTTTCTCTTAATGTCACTTGCAGGAAATTTATCTATCTCATCGATTCCAGGGGGTGGCACATAACCAAGGTCCAGCTAGTCAGCTCACTTCCCTAGCAAAAATGACTGTAATTCAAGGATGGGCACATGATGCAACAGGATGAAATTCTAGGACTCTTACTGAAACTGTTAGACGTGAGAAGTGCATTTTGCAAGAGATGGCCAAAGGTTATGACTCAGGCCTATTGGTACTAGGAGCCTTCATGCTATCGTGAATAAAGGACCTGAATAAGCATAGAACCCAAAGAAATAAAAGCACAGCTAAGAGATGAGGACAGAGAGTTCCTGGCAATACCAAAATGACCTCTGGATTGAGCCAGGCACATATTCATATACTTGCAGAAGTTTCTGTGACATGAGTGGGTAGACTCCTCTTTTTTAAGGAATTCATGATATTTTTAAGCATACACATCTGAGCAGAGAATGATATAATGAACAATCCTTTTTATCAAACATGTGAAGCATCATACATGAGGTGTTTTTAATATGATAGGTTCAAAGACAGGTTCAAGACATCTTGTGCTCCTCCCTGATTCTTTTCCTCCCACCCAGACATAATTACTGTCATAAATTCAGTGTTTGTTATGCCCACACATGGTGTTATATTGCTACTTCCTGTTTATGTATCACACAGAATTTTAAACTATATAATTTTGTCAACTTATACAGACACTTCTGCAACTTGCCTTTTTCATCCAGTGTTAGGTTTGAGGGATTTAACTATGTTGAGAGATGTAGCTGTTAGTTCATTTCAAGTGTTGTATTCTATATTCCATGCAATTATGTATTCATCTGTTCTCTCTTTGATGTTTCTGTAGGGGATCAAAACATGCCATCCTAAAATATGTCACATTGGCATGAATGTTATTTTGAGCTGAAGGCATTTGGGATTCAACAGATGCAGAAAGAATTTTTCCCAGAGTGTCTCTTATCTGACTAAACACAGAAACTTCTGAGAAATGAGGACTGCCATAAATCTCCTGGAGAAGTTTTATGGCCAGGAAGAGATGGAAAGTTGGTGCTGAGTGAGACCTGAACAAACCAACCCCATTCCATTTGTTTCCCCCGTCTATTTACATTGGCATAAGCCCTTGAAAGCCTAAAGCGTTTTCTCTGTCTTGTCTCTTCTTTGCAAGTTTATTGTTCTTTGCTAAGCTGCTCTTTAAACCCAGTTTCTAACTTCCCCTGTGAATTATTTATCACTGCATTTGTCTCGCAAATACGCCCACTGCATATGCTCATAAACTCTGTTATCCTCTTGTTAACCTGTATTTTATCAGTATAAATCATAGTTCCTCACAGCCAGAGAAACTGGGAGAGTGGAGACTTTTCCAATGTTTTGATATTTACCTTTTCCCTTAAATTAGGTTCAGTTTGAGTTCCCATTACTCTCCAATCAAAGATTCTTCATTGACCCATTCATAACATCTCTAAAATTTCCCTATATATGTCTCCCTGCAAGGTGCCTAAAATTCCCAGCATCAAAGTCAATTATGGTTAAGGCCTTGTTTTTGGAAGGCTCTCATAAAGTGAAGGTATTATTCAGGAAGAGCCAAAGGTGAATTCATCATGTGTGGCACAGAGTATGGAATTGTTACTACTTTGGGTAGCGGTCTCCTGAAAGAAGAGAGGGTCTTGGGTAGAGAAGAGTAAGTAATTCTCTTCACGTGAGACTGTGAAGATGTAGAGCAAGCCTGAGCTAGAGGGTAACTGGAGCAGACTCTTGGCATAAGAGGACCAGGCACCTGAGAATGGTTAGCAGCTTTGCCTTAAGGGGAAACATGAACTAGCGACCTCACTAAGGCAGTCAGGGCTAATCAGATCTTATTTCAAAGCTTCACACAGTCATTTACTGTCTGTGTGATCTGAGGAAACCTGCTCGAATATTTCAGCCTTAATCATTTGTGAAACAAAATGAATTATGCCTACCTTTAAGTGGTGATTGTTATTATGTAACATGATGAGTATGTGGTGTTGAGTGAATATCAGATCCTCAGGAGGTGGCACTATTAATTTAGCTATTCCCATTGTTTGAGATTTCCATCAATGTTGGTGATTCTCTAGGGGCTTTATTATTTTCAGGACTGAGTTGAGTACTGTTTGCTCTGAACACATTTTCAAAGATGGGTCTTAAATGTAAGAAGTTTATCAAGGAGTATTCTTTTTCTTCTGGCAAAGATATTTCTTGAAAATCTGGAATAAATCACCCAGTATCCATTCTCCTATTCTCAACAGAGGGAAATATTAGGTTAAAATGAGCATGAAGAGCAACTGAAAGGGGAGAATTAAAAAAAAAAAAAGATCTAAACATGAAGAGCAACTGAAAGGAGAGAATTAAAAAAAAAATCTAAACAGAAGGAGAAGAAAGAAAAGGCATAATTCCCATATATTTTCATTGATGCTATAGAGAAGGGTTGTATTAGTCAGCTGTGATTAATAGCTGATATACTTGACACAGGCTACTTACAAAGGAGAGATTTACTTAGCTTCCATTTTTGGAGATTCAAAGTTGAAACAGCATAGCACAGGCTCTATGACAAAGACTTCAACCTGGCTACATCACCTCATGGGATCATAGACTGGAGCAAGCACGATAACATCTCAGACAAAGAGCAGAGAGATAACAGGAGGGGACAGGCTTGCTCCTTTTATAACAAGTTTCTTGAAAGAATTACCGAAAGTATCACATGCGAGCTACCAAAGTGGTCACAGCAGAACTACCTGGAGGTTGCATAAGAAATACCTCATGATCTAAGCAACTCCCACTGGCCCCACCTCCCAAGGCTCCACCACCTCCCAATAATGCCACCCTGGGACCTAGATTTTAGTCACAATGGACACCCAAACCATATCCAAACTATAGCAGGCATTCAGTAGGGGCTGGAGATGTTTAGAGCTGATTTCATATATTTATGAGCCCTAGACCTGTTGACACATCTCCTTCTGACATGCCTTCTTAAGTTATTGCCCATTCTTTAGTTTCTGCATCATACAGGTAGGGGGGTAGGATGCAATTCCAAGGAAGGTCTTTTGGCTACAACCCTTCCCAGTGTTAAAGAGCCAGAGAAAGCAAGCACATTATCAGATTAAAGGAAACAAGTACTGATTTTTTCTTTTGTCTTTTAATTTTGAGAACACTTAGCATGAGATCTGACCTCTCAACAAAATTTTAAGTGTGCAGTATAGTACTGTTAATTATAGAGATGTGTTATATAGTGGAGCTCTAGAATTTATTCATCTAGCATAACTGAGACTCATTATTCTTTGGGCAAATAAAAAGGCCTCCCAACAGCTCTGCCAATACCAACACCTCTCTTTGGACTCACTCCAAACTGAACTTCTAGTATACTCACTTTCCTTGCCAACCACTTTGAGCAAACAATCTTCTCAACTCACTCTCCTCTCTTTAGAATACCACAGCAGATTCAAAGTAAAAAGATGTAGCCAGTGAATGACTGGTGATTGTTGGTACTAAAATTGTCTTCTGAGACAAAAGGGAGCATCTTGCTTATGTGGCTATATTTAGAGGTAGCCCTTTTGTCTGAACTGAATGCCACGGAATGAGGGTAGAATTTAGTGTTGAAGACTCGGCTTCCCTTGGGAGTGGATTCTAATGAACAGATTTTCATGGCAGGGATTCTGGGTCATCTGATCATTCCTGCCCAGGGCTCAATGGAATATCAGAAATAATGGAGGTAGTCTGCCAGTTTCTGACAACTTTAAGGATAGCCCTTTAATTAAAAGTAAAAAGTCCTACCTTATGTTCAAGGGGTAACTGGAGAATCCAATTTGGGGTGAATTTTTTTAGTTATCTTCTGGTATTGCTGATATGCTTAAAATGAGATTGGAAGGAGCTCCAGAAGTTGAGAAGTTGCAACGCTTTCCAACATGAGTTACACTTCAGAAAGACCCAGAACTTTAAAACAATTGATACTGGATACTGTTTCTCAAAAAATTCTGAGTCTTGGTTTAATGTGAGTCCTGAGGGGTATTTTAATCTTGTTTTATTTAATTCTACACGTAATTTTATGTACTTCCAGAGGTGAGATCGACCAGGGTAGAGAACTCCCCATATTTCAGGGGCAACGTGTGCAGAGATGATTACAGTGGGAAACGATGGTGGTGGTGATTCTGAGAACAATAAACTTCACACGCAGTGTAAACTCCGCTGGCAGAGCTGTAACCACTAATTAAAATATATCATGTCCATTGAAACTGTGATGGTTTGAATAAGTGCCCCTGGAAGGCCCATGCTTGATCACCTTGCCTATGGTGCTATTGGGAAGATGTGGAACCTTAAGTGCCCTAGTGGGAGGAAGTTAGGTCATAAGGGGTGTGCCCTTGAAGGGGATAGTGGAACCTTGGTCCCTTCTCCTCAGTTTTTCTTCCTGGATGCCATGAGGTGAGTAGCTTTTTTTCTATCATGTTTCCTGCCATGATATGCTGCCTTGTCACAGGCCCAAAAGCAAGGGAACCAACCAACCATACAATGAAACTCCTGAAACTATAAGACAAAATAAATATTTCCTCCTCCTAAGTTGATTATCTCAGGTATTTTATCACATTGATGGAAAGCTAACATAAAATCCAAAGAAAATTGGGGGTTCTTAGGTGATTAGGAGAGAACCTCACTTAAGAAAGACTGATATACTCTGAGAAATACCAAGACAAGGACCTGTGATGTTTCTGTTTACTTCTTGAGACCCTAAACCATAATATGAATACAATCATTACATTTTTTAATAACTTGATACCAAACTAATATAAGCAATTTTGCCTCATGGATGAACTTCTGATTGGATGCAATAATAAAACCATGTTATTCATTGCAAATCTCTTGGTTAGAGAGCATATTCTTGCATATGCCAATTATCACTAAGAATATTTAACTAATTGGTAAAGAGAATAAATAGGCTTCTGGAATGCTCATAACATTCTGTTTGTTGTTTTGTATGTTGGTTACACAAGTTTTTCCAGTGAATAAAAATTAATAGAGACGTATGCATATGAACTGTGCACTTTTCAGTATGTAATTTACATCAATATAAGGTACTTTAAAAATTAAACATTTGGGAAAAAACTTGAAAAATGAAAAATCCCTCTTCTTTTCCAAGGTGTATATGGAAAGATGGCTAGGTAAGTCTTATCAATGGGAAAAGAAATGTCAATATTGAATTCTTCCACTTAACATAGCTTCAGAGAAGTTAGATGGAGGGGGATTACAGAAGACAGAAATGGTAAAGTTTCTGTCAGTTCTTCAGTGCTATACAGGGGAGAGCAGTGACCTTTTAGAAAAATGATGAATATGTCTTTAAACATGCAGAGATAAACCCCAACATGAGGAAGGAGTGGCAAGCTAACTGCTCTACTCTGTAAATGAAGAGAAACTAATTTAGGGGAGAGCAAAAGGTGAAGGGACCTAGGGAATCCGTGGTGAAGAAGGGTACCTGAGGGCGAGCCTAAGCTGTGTGATGGCAGATTAAATAGATCCTGAGAACGAGACATCCTAAAAAGAACTGGGAACACATCCTGAAGATGCGGTGACCAAAGAACTTTTAAGAAAATGCGTATCTAATATTTAATTTCAAATTTGTTTATGTGGTTTTAATAATAGCTCCTTCATTGCTGAAAATTCCTAGTAATATCTGCTACCCTACTTATCCTGATACCTAGAATATTCTTCTGAATGTTTCCACTTCTTTCTAATAATACTCCTAATCCCAAACCAAACAGATGAGACTATAATTCAATGACTCAGAATGATTGTGAGTCTTGATAGTGCCTATCAAAATAATCCCTAATTGTGATAGTACCTCTTAGAGAATATTGAACTAAATATGTTTAAATGATGATACATGCTGTATTGATCTGTTTCTCATTACAATAATGAAATACCTGAAGCTGGACACTTTAAATATATCATGTCCATTGAAACTGCTATGGTTTGAATAAGTGACCCCGGAAGGAAAGCATTACAACTTCTCAACTTCTGGAGCTCCCTTCAATCTCATTTTAAGCATATCAGCAATACCAGAAGATAATTAAAAATTCACCCCAAATTGATTCTCCAGTTACCCCTGGAACATAAGGTAGGACTTTTTACTTTTAATTAAAGGGCTATCCTTAATCCCAGCACTTAGGGAGGCTGAGACAGGAGAATCGCAAGTTCAAAGCCAGCCTCAGCAATGGTGAGGCTCTAAGCAACTCAGTGAGACCCTGTCTCTGCATAAAACACAAAAAATAGGGCTGGGGATGTGGCTCAGTGGTCGACTACCCCTGAGTTCAATCCTCAGTACCAAAAAAAAAAAGGGCTATCCTTAAAGTTGTCAGAAACTGGCAGACTACCTCCATTATTTCTGATATTCCATTGAGCCCTGGGCAGGAATGATCAGATGACCCAGAATCCCTGCAATGAAGGAATCTCTGCCATGAAAATCTGTTCATTAGAATCCACTCCCAAAATGAAGAGTTTTATTTAACTCACAGTTCTGAAGGTTCAAGGCATGGTGCTGATATTGGCTCAGCTCTGGTGAGGACTTGATGGTGGATGGCATCATGGTGGAAGCATGTACCGGGAGAGATCACATGGCAAGACAGAAATTTGCAGACACACCAGGGTAGGGCCAAGCTTCCTCTATGATAACAACCTTTCATAAGAACTAACCAGGGTCCCATGAGAATTATATCAATTCCTTCCTAGTGAAGCACCCTCCACAACCTAATTATTTCCCACTAGGCTCCACCTCTTAAAGGTTCTATATCAGATTCCAAAATTACCTCACTGAGGACCAAGATCCCAATACATAAATCCTTTGGGAAGACAAACCATATCCAAACAATAGCCTAGGCCTGAAACTTGGTGATTTTGAACTAGATAAACTGTAAAATGGAATTGTATGACAGTGCCATAAAAAATGACCTGGGTCCTTATGAGAGAGCTAATTCTCACACATAGATTATAATTGCTACCTTTACCTTTAAGTACAAATGATCAGTGTTTCATAGGTAGCTGTGATGTGGGATAGAGTAGTAAAACCTAAAGCCAGATGATCAGCTGTATTCCTTGGGAAAGCTGCTTAACATTTCTAAACTCGTTTCCTCCTCTATAAAATGGTGGAAAATAACTCCCAGATAAAGATTCTGTGAGATATAAGTGAAAAGATATATTTAAGGTAAGTCTTTAGTAGACAGCATATAGTAAATACTTAATATTTACTTCTTTCCTTCTTTGTGTTCCATAATATTGTATGAACATATTATAAATTGCAAAGTGTCATAAAAATAATTGTTAGAAAAATTACTGAATTTTTGACTGTTTACTTGCAAACCCTATTTCTTCTTAACAATAAATTTCAAGAAGCAGAAAGAGTATTTCTGTATAGTAAATTAAATTAGTGTTTTTAGTGAAGTGATTTTCAACCAGGAGTAATTTTGCCTTCCAAGAATCATTTGGTGAATTCTGCAGACATTTTTGTTTTTCACAGTTTGGGGATTGCTACTGGTATCTAGTGAGTAGAGACCAGGAATGCTGCTAAATATCTATCTTACAATGCACAGGACAGTCTCCTAAAATAAAGGACTATTCCAACTCAGAATGTCAATAGCACCACTGTTGAAGAATCCTGTCTTGGTGGTAAGACTAGTTAGTCTGGTTAGCTTTGGTTTCAATTTTGTTGAGTTCCTACGCACATATTAACATTCCTTTACCTTAAAATATTCGCTCCTTAGCCTGTGAACTTTGAAAAAGAAAAATGAGAAGATTCATTTCTAAGGTGATCCATCCTGTGCTTACATGTTCACAAAAGCCTGTTATATCAATGAAAAGCTTATATTCTGCCCCAGAGAAGTCTAGAGAATTCTCTCACTAGACATTCTTCTCCACACTCCATTAAAAGATGTATTACATTTTGTAAATGTTACCATTTTGAAAACCTGTACAGTCCTGCTTGTCTCAAGCAATACTTAGTAAACCAAATTCCGCTGTTTTCAATTCATTCCATGACTCAACAATGTAAGCAAAACACTTTCCAATAGGGCAAATGATTTTTTCAGAGCCCTTTTTCATACCAATCCTAAATCTTAATTTTTTAAAAGTCAGAATGAAAGGAAAGAGTGAAAAGATTGCTCAGAAATATTTCTTTTACAGTAATTTTCAGAAATATTCTTCCCAGAGCCGGGCGCGGTGGCGCAAGCCTGTAATCCCAGCATTTAGGGAGACTGAGACAGGAGAATCGCGAGTTCAAAGCCAGCCTCTGCAATGATGAGGCGCTAAGCAACTCAGCGAGACCCTGTCTCTACATAAAACACAAAATAGGGCTGGGGATGTGGCTCAGTGGTCGACTACCCCTGAGTTCATTCCCCGGTACCAAAGGTAAAAAAAAAAAGAAATATTTTCCCCAGCTGTAAATCTAACAGTGGGTGTAGTTAGCATCCTGGGTCAACAGCTCGTGGTCAGCTTCTTCATCTCCTGCAGTTCCTGCTGCTACTGCTGTCATTATATCACTGCTCCATGACAGGGTCCTGAGGTCCAATAAGAAGGTCAGAACCAGGTCAGCCAAAGATGCTGGGAAAACAAGGTACCACAAGCAGCACAGAGTCCTACTTATTATTTTGTTTACTTTGTACTTTCACAACATATTATTTAATCTTTCCAATAACCCACTGGTGTATATAAGATAAATATCATTATCCCTAGTTAACAAATGAAAAATCATAAACCTATAAAGTATTTCTTGTTCTAAACATGCAACTACTAAGTGTCAAGAATCCAGGTCTTCCAATTCTCAAGTTCTTCACACTATAGTAAACAAAAATATAAAGTTTATCATGTGTTATTTCTTACCAGTTTTAAAGTTTATTCATTTGTCTCAACTGCAGAATTACCGAGAGAATTGTACATACCAATCTAGTGTAATGTGGCCTAAAGACACAAAAAAGGGCAGAAATCCTCTTTCAGAACAAATGTCTTAGCTTGCTGGTATTCCCCAAACTAAAGACTATCTGTCCTACAAAAATGCCTTTGGGAAATCACTCATTTCCTAAAAAATCATTTCATAACATAATTAATCATCTTGGATGGATTTTTCAAAACTAGTCTTTATTTGTTCTTGCTTAATTTCACCCATTACTCTAATTTAAACCATATTACTATGATTTAATCTGTTTTTCTTCAGGGTGATTATTTTAAACGTTTGAAGACTGCTTGCTCCAAATTAGCAATGTCATGACCTGAACGCATATGCATATTTCCTCCATCAACTCTAAGAGAGCTATTCACTCTTCTTTGGTCTTTTAATTCCCTTAACTTCTTACATGAACATTCACGTAAGTTTATACAGACTGTAAAGATCTTTTTTTCTTAGAATGTAGAGTCATGCTTGTTCCAGTTGTAGGAAGTAATTTTGATGGCAGTTTTATGTTTGTACATATGCAGAGATAATTTTAGTTATATTTTTGTTTGAGGAGGAGTTAAAAGTTTCACAACCAACAGTACTATTTAAAGTTAGGATTCACTTAATATACAAAATTGTAACTTTTCTATAATGATGAAGAACAAAACCAATAATGTAATATTCCTATAGTAGTGTGTAACTTCTGAATTAAGAATATATAGACCTTCTAACTTCTACAAATATAACTCAAAGTTATATTGCTGTTATTCCTTTTTGCTGTTGTGCTTTGTAATTTTATAACTTCAAAGACATGACAAAACTCTGATGAATGGATGTGATTCATTCTCTTCTCCACAATAAAGGATTCAGCTTGGAAAAAAAAATTCTCTTCTGGAATCTTCAAGGGCACAGTTGTTTTAGGAGTCACTATAAACCTAAAAAAAAGAGTTCAACAGCTCTTCAGTATTTCAACCTTTGTTTATCTTTGAACTGTAAAGACTTTTCTTCTTGTAACTGAATACTTGTTTTCTCCTTTTCAATCCATTTTTAAGACAATAAAATTTTTATTATTGCTAATAAATTTCTGCTTTGTTGAAAAGTTTGTTAGGACCACACAAACTGAACCAAAAATCAGTCTTTCTGTCTCATACATGCACATTTGTGTTGTGATATATTACCTATATATAAAATGTACATGTATATTTAACAGTTTAAAAACTATATCCTATTGCAACCATCATGTAGGTTACAAAACAGAAATTTTGAGCACTCTAGCAATCCACCCAAGCATTCCTTCCTACTCCCAACCCCCCCTCTCCAGTAGAGGCAATTGCTATTTCAAATTTTATGTTAATCATTTCCTGCTTTTCTTTATAGTTTAAGCATTTGTTTGTAAGATGCATTTATATTGTGTGTAGCTTTAATTCATCTAGTTTCATTGCTGTGTAAGATTTAGCATTATAAAATTACACACTTTGTTTTTCCTTTCTGCTGATGATAACCATTTCTTTCCAGTTTTGATCAAATTTATCAATAAAACCACTCTGACCATTCTGTATATGTATCTAGCATATGGCTAGGAGTGAACTTCTGAGTTACAGGGTAGACATAACACTGCATTACTATATAGTGTTAAAACATTTCCCAAAGTAGTTGTGCCAGTTTAACTCTTGTCTATTGTACCTGTTAGGGCTTGCAGTTCCACTTCCTTGCCAACTCTTGGTATTTTGAGACGTTACACTTTCTGGTAATCATGTAGCAACTTGGACAACTAAATGGTTCAAGGAAAACAAAGTTCTGGGTATCATTCTTGTAACTTTCCTGTACATAAAACTATTTACTAGGACATCCTCAGTGCTCAGTCAGGGCTAGCATTCTCAACAAATAATAATATTTTATCTGTATAGTATGTCATTTCATCTATGAATAACATATTCAAGTAATATGTGACTCTGGCAGTTTTCTTTCTTTCCAGTCACCAAAACTACACTTTGTCTTGTTTTGTTGCTCAGCTTAGAATCACTACTAAATTTCTGAATCAAAGAGATGATAATGAATATTCTGTCTTTCCTTGAACTCAAGGAAAACTCGTAATGGTTTACCACCAATATGAAGATTCTGGAAGTTCTTTTTTTGGGGGGATAGGCTATAAATATTTTTTCTTCTGTTCCACAATTACTGAGAGTTTTTAATTTGTAAATGTTAATGAATTTTACCAATACTTTTTTCTGAATATTTTCCAAATTTCCAATTATTATAGTATTTATTTCCTTTGTCAATAAATTACATATATTGATTTACTAGTTTTAAATTTGCATTTTTCATAAGAGCTCATGTAGTGAGGGATTGTTCTTTATATGTAGTACTCATTTTGGTTTGTTTGTGATTTTTTCTTTTCTGTATGTCTTGTCAGGTTTTAGTATCAAAATTATGCTGGTTTCACAATAGAAATCTTCCCCCTTATATTTTCTATTATCTGAGAGATTTTATCCAGAATATCTTTGGCTTTCTAACCCATAAGAATATCCCTCTGCTTTCTCATCTCTGTGTTAGTCAGCTTTCCATCTCTGTGACCAAAATACCTGACAAGAACAATTGAGAGGAAGAAAAGTTCATTTTGGGATCACAGTTGCCGAGATTTAGTCCATGGTCATCTGACTCCATTGTTCTGGGCCAGAGTAAAGCAGAACATCATGTTGGAAGGGCATGGCAGAGGAAAGCTATTCTGGTGGCATATCACTACTTGTCACAATATAGTTAGAATTTTAGGAATTTTTCTGTCTGAATAGACAGAAAAAAGCAGTTATGGCAGGGCTGGGAGAGAGTAGGTGAAGAAGATACCTGACCAGTTTAAAGCAGAGCCTGTGTGCAGAAAGGAGAATATTGGGTAGTGTTGAGCCCATGAAAATGCCTTGTTCAGGGAAGGTAGTGGAGGTAAGTCAAAACCTTTTCCTTTATTGCTGCTATCCCGGCTGCTCCAGTTTAAAATTCAGAGCACACATAGTACACCTCTGCCCATCCCACAGTGAGATGATAGTTGGAATTGTGGGATTTGTGTTCATTTTTTGTAGTCTTTTCTCCTTCCTCCCTTATTTTCCACTGTTGTTTCTAGATTTATCTTCCTGAATTTTCTTTTGTATTTTAATGGGAAAGTTGGAGAGTTCATATCAGACAAATAAAGTCTGAGTTGTTATTATTTTTTCTTTTAATACAGGAAATAAGGGAGAGTTGGAAGAATTTTATGGAGAACATCCATACCTCCACTAACCAGATTTCACCTAAAGTATTGTTTTTACTTTTTAATGATACAATGTTTAGATGTTTTTTTGACATATTTCAGTTTAATTCAGGCAAGTTGTTGTTAAGAATATCCTCTGTACCTATAAGCATTAGATGCTCTAAAATATTAATAATAAATATAATTAACCAGAGAAATAAAAAACAGGAGTATAAGTCAGCATGCTATAAATATAGTTATGTTATATTAATAAATGGAGAACCAAAGTGGTCATTTTAATAACTCATGTTTTAAAAAACTATGATAGTGTATTGAATTTTTCATCTTATCCACTTCATTCCATAGATAAAATTAGTCCATACAAAGTGGAAAAGAGAAATAATGTGATCTGGATATCAATTGGGGGTGCTATATTGTTCCACATAAAAATTGACCTAAAATATAATTCAGTCTTGAAAGGCAAAGAATCTCTGTTGGTCAGCTTTTTTGCTGCTATGACTAAAGGACCTGAACAGCACAAAAATAGAGGAGGAAGAGTTTATTTGAGGGCTCATGGTTTCATAGGTCTTAGTCCATAGAAGGTGGGCTCCATTCCTCAGGGCTTGATGTGAGGCTGTACATCATGGAGGGAGAGGGTGGCAGAGGGTAGCAGAGAGAGAGACTCTACTCACCAAACACAAATATATACCCCAAAGCCACACCCCAATTCCCATCTCCAACCATACCCTACCACTTCAGTTAATCCCATCAGGGATTCATTCACTGATTAGGCTAAGGCTATAACCCAATAATTTCTTCTCCAAAGTTCTTGCATTATCTCACATGTGAGCTTTCGGGGGACACCACGTCTAAACCATAACAATCTCCTTTAGTAGATTTTTTTTTCAGTGCCAGGGATTGAACCCAAGGTCTGGCACATGCTAAGCAAATGTTCTACTACTGAGGTATACCCTCCTATTCCCCTTGTAGATCATTTTTTAAGGATATCATGAGGTCATATCATCTCATGCCAGGTGATGAAAACAACAAGAAGATTCTTCTTGATCTTGTGATTCATCATTCTTCAAAATTTCCATGACCTAGGAGGAAACAATAACAGCAAAGCAGCAAATGGATTTATTTCCTAAAAAACCAAAGATTTTGGGATTTTGGCTGCTTCAAAGTCCTTTAAAGGGAGTACTTAAATTCCAATTGCCTTAATAAGGGTATGTTTTGTATGCAAACTTTGGTTTTCGTGTTCCTCTACTTTATAGTTTTTCCTCTTGTAACATAGCATTTGAAACATGCCATCCAAGGGACCACAAAGAATCTTACTCATATGTAACAATTCCCTGCATATTATTATTACTTTTAAAATTGCAGTTCCCTGGCATACATTACAAAGGCGCTTTCCTACAGATCAAAACCAAAAGCTTGGACAGAGTCAAAGTTAGCTTCAACTTGAATCACCACCTACTCGGGCCTGCCTCAGGCTGGCAGTCCAAAGGGAAAATGCTGCCTTAAGTGCATTTCCAACCTTGGGTCTGTCCCCTGCTCAGGTGTAGAGAATTGAGATTAATCGGGAAAGGTGACAAGGTATATTTGACTGTAAAGGAATTCTGGGAGGCGGCAGAGTTTAGAGGGCCCAAACATTTGAAAGGAGTAAATAGGAATGACTTTTGAGTGGAACAGTTTGAGAAAGAACAAAGTTGTTTGTGATTCCAAACTGTCGTCTGAGCTTGCAGAAGTTTTTAGCTAGAAATGCTTTCAAGATAGGACTTTTTCTTCCGGAGAAGCTTAAGACCTGAAAACCTGCTGTGTCTGTCTATTATGTCAATGAACCATATGCAAAAATGTTAAAGACTCATATTCAAGAAATTACTTGAAACAAAAGGAAACCAGGATTGATCTGTCATTTGCTTCTGGAGATCTCTTTCAAATCTAGATTTTTATATACCAAAAGTTCAACCCCATTTCAAATTGACTTTCAGGTAGAGGAAGCCCAGTTTTTATCTGAAAAATTTTTGTTCTTTCTGATTTCCCATTAACCAGATTTTGCCAGGTGAGAAGACAATGTTATTTGGCTGGGTCATTCTAGCTCTAAGTATCTTTAGCTCCCAAGCCTCTGGGATACTGTTTATTAAGGACGTATCTTAATAACTGTACCCAAGGGCCTAGCAATGTGGTGAGTCTTCTCCAAAAGTGGTGAAGAGGAGGTGTTATACACCTTATCTAGGCTTAACATGAACCCTAAAGCCTGGGAGACCACGCTGGGTGCTTTTGAGAGCTTATATAGACATGACTGCTTGAAGAACCAGCACAGGGTTTCCAGCTGCTCCACTCAATGGCTGGATAGATTGGGACAAGTTACTTAATCTCCAAGCCCCATTTCCTTATCTGTAAAATGGGGCTAGTAGTAATCACCACATCACAGTGCTGTATTTAGGATTAAATGGTACATCTAGAAAAAGATAGTGCAAAGTAAATGCTAAACATATTAGCTGTTGTTACTGCATCATGTGTGTGTGTGTGTGTGTGTGTGTGTGTGTGTGTGTGTGTGTAATTCATGTAACTGCACTAAGACCAATTTTTATTTGTGTTAGCAGGATTTTGTCATCAGTTTCATTCAGAAATACTTTGTTTTTAAGCCTATCTCATAATTTGGAAAAGTTTAAAAGAAAAAAAAAGCAGAGAACTGTTAGTTGAGGCAGAGAGAGAACAAGAATCCTCTGGAATTGTTGCTTCTATCACCATTGACAGCTATTTTATTGATCCAGGAAGAAGTACTCTTGGTTTTCATAGGCCTCTATGGTGCAATATTTTTGTGTTTTTCCAGAGTTCCTTAACAAATACATTGAGTTATGTTTTGGGAATACATTTCATGATCTGTAAAAAAAATCAGTAGAAAAAACCATGAACCTGAAAATTATCACAGGGATTTCACTGATGCTTGCTACTTACATGTTTTTTTTATATTTGATGAAGAGACTCTTGAAGTTACTCAAAATAGTGACTCAAATCGGCTTAACCTGCACAGGCTTTTAATCTCACTGGTGTCCATGTGGCATTTGGCTATAATTTACTTTCAAATTATCAATAAATGAAATTTCACAATGTGATTCCTTCCCCATAGGGACAGTTTTATTGCTGTTGCATCAATTTTGTCAGGTACATTTTTCAATGTAGAAACTTCTGTAACTAGTGACAATAAAACCATTGGATATTAAGGAATGTATTTCATCGAAAGTTGTCCAGATTCTTGGAAATTGTAATGTTAGTTTTTTTCTTCTTTCCTATTTTCTTTTCTATCTATCTATCTATCTATCTATCTATACTTGTTTTTTGCTCCTATTGCCACAGAAATATGGAAGGAGTCTTCACTCCCACATGAAAGATGTTGCAATACATACTCTGAATTCTGATGCCATTGCATCTATTCTGTGCCACCACGGAAATCTGCTTGCAAACATTAAAATTCATGATATGGCAGTTGACATCATCAGGAATTATTTGTTCCATTGGTCAAGTAATAGGAAAAAATCTGACATTCAATATAACTCTACTAAATATTAACACCTCTGTGTATATCACATTATATTCTGACATCACAAATGGTGCTGAAAGAAATTTTTTTGTCTGGTTAATATAAATTCTTGATGTTCATCATCTGAGATGTTGCTGTGAATACAGATGTCTCATAATATCATAGATGTCTTAATAGGTAATATGGCATGAAGCTGAAAGGATTTGGTCCAGCCACTGTGATGTATTTATTTGGGTACAAATTCCTCAAATCTATTATTGGACTAATGTTTAAATTCTGCTGTAATGTAGTTACTTTATGGAAATACTAAGACATATTAAGACAGAACACTTGACTTCAATAGCCTAGTTGGAGTAAGATTTCTTACAACTGTAAATGCTCCAATTTAGAGACATGTATTCCCCAGAGATATTTATAAGCAGTAATGCATTTCCTAATCATGCTCTTTAGTATGAAATCACTGCTTTAAAATATTTATGGAATGTTAAAGTTTTTAAATTGTCTGAGGTGGTAGCTCAGTAGTATACTGAGAGCTCAGCATGCCTGAAGCCCTGGGTTCCATCTCCTGTACCAAATAAATTTTTTAAATAATATTAAATTAAGGGATCAACATTACCAACTCCTTGTCAATTGAGGATATTTTTAATACCAAAACCTACCATATATTATTCCAACATCATTTTGCCTCAAACATTAACATGGTCCAAAACAACACTCTTTTTTTTTTTTTGTTTTTTGGTACCAGGGATTGAACTCAGGGGCACTCGACCACTGAGCCACATCCCCAGTCCTATTTTGTGTTCTATGTAGAGACAGGGTCTCACTGAGTTGCTTAGCACCTCACCATTGCTGAGGCTGGCTTTGAACTCACCATTCTGCTGTCTCAGCCTCCCAAAGTACTAGGATTACAGGCGTGCACCACCACGCCCGGCTCAAAACAACACTGTTGATCCCATCCTGCCAAGAAAAATTTGTCCCTCTGGTGTCATTCAAGTTAGTAAATAGCACCACCATTTACCCAAAACTGTTTGCTCAAGCTAAAGCCTTGACTTCTTTATTTCCCTCACATCCAGCATTCAATTTAAGAGCAAATTCCTTTGGCCACATCTTCTCCAGTTATCTCTGATGCAACCTCTTCTCATCACTTTGGTCAGCTGATAGCATCTGAGTCTAAACCAGCATTCTTTTTAGCTTGACTGACTTTAGTACGAACTCCTCCCCTACTTCTACTCTTGCACCAGATCTATTTTCCATTCCAGAGGAGTCCTTTTAAAAAAATAAAGATTAGATTATTTCACTTCCCTGCTCAAAATCCTGTGGCTTCTCATCATTCCTTCCATGCCTTACAGGGCTCTCAGCAATCTTTTGTCTACGTCTTCAACCTAATGCTATATTGCTTTTACCCATATTCCACTCCACCTAAACTTAATTCCTTCCTGTATCCATGGCAACCTAGGCATCCACTCATCTTTGGACTTGCCCTGTGTGGACCATTACTTGGAAGGCACTTCAGGTATGTTCTTGGTTCACTGTCTTCATTCAGGTCCTTCCTCATGCTATCTAATGAAAAGGCATTCTTACCATCTATGTAAAATAGCATCCATTGTCACTCTAACTTTTAGTGGTTCCCAAATTTAGCTGCATATTATACTCACCCAAGATCCATAAAAATCCAGGCACTTGATTCAACTGAAATAGAATTTTCCAGATGAAATCAAAGATTTAGTATTTTTTTAAAAAAACTCTCAGATGTTTGTTATGTTGAGACAAAGACAGTTTGAGCTTCCGATCCTGCTTCATTTCTGCTCATAGCACTTATTACTATTGGCATGGTATTACATATTCATTTGACCTCTAGAATTTGCCCTATGTGTTTAGAAACTTTCTGTGTTTTGTTCACTGCTAACTCATTAAGACCTAGAACAGTTCTTTGCAAATTGTAGGGGTTGTTAATTAATTTCATGTAAGATTTTCCTCCCCTCAAAATAGAAAGCACATCTCTCCTTCCAAGAGAGAAAATGTGGAGACTTTATGCTGATTCATTTTTAATAGTGATTTCAGAAAATAAAATATTGTATGTTATGGCATTGTGGGTTATGTGATCATTTTTATGCTAGATATACACTTCTAAATTAGGAGTCTTTATCTAGCATTTCAAGAAATGTGGAGCTCAGTTGTCCAGCTTGTTCATTTTTAATGCTGTATACAAAAGGAAGTAATACTGCCATTTCATTCAACTTGTGATAGTTTAAAACAAACAAACAAAAAACCCAAGAAAATATCCAGTAGATCCCAGATAGACCAGCCCTCACTATCTGCTTTATGTTAAAAAAATCAAACTTTATTCACCAAGTTTAACCAATATGGAAAGCAGTATAGAGATTCCTTAGAAAACTTGGAATGGAACCACCACCATTTGACCCAGCTATCCCACTCTTTGGTCTATACCCAAAGGATGTAAAAACATTGTACTAAAATGGTGCAGCCACATCATTGTTTATAGCAGCTCAATTCACAATAGCTAAACTGTGGAACCAACTTAGGTGCCCTTCAATAGATGAATGGATAAAGAAACTGTGGCATGTATACACAATGGAATGTCACTCAGCATTAAAAGAGAATAAAATTATGGCATTTATAGGTAAATGAATGGAGTTGGAGAATATCATGCTAAGCGAAATAAGCCAATCCCCAAATAAACAAAGGCTGAATGTTTTCTCTGATGGATGGATGCTGATTTATACTGGGGGAGTGGGTATGGGAAGAATGGAGAAATTTTGGTCAAAGGGGAGGGTGGGGAGGAGAGGAGACATGGGGGCAGGAAAGATGGAATGAGATAGACAATGCCCTATGTGCATGTCTGACTGCACATATGGTGTAACTGTATGTATAATGTGTACAACCAGAGAAATGAAGAGTTGTGCTCCATTTGTGTACAATGAATCAAAATGCATTCTTGCTGCCATGTATACTTAATTAGAATAAATACATTTTTTAAAAAATTTTTAAAATTCATAAAAAAGAAAAAAATCATGAAATATGATAAAGACTCTTTGCACATTGAACTTAACTGTCAAAAATGGATATCTTGAAGAGTGGACTTAGCTCCAATTATATAATAAGACTGACCACTTCAGAATATTCCTTTACTGCTTAGTTAATACATTTGTGTTGATGATAAATTGTTTCCAGCTCTCAGAGGTGACTTTTAAAATATAAGGTATAGGCTATACTTGTTATATACTAAATATATGTAGAACTGTGTATAATGATCCAAGAAATCAAAATCAAACCCCTATCATTTATTTCTGTATGGATTTTAAAACTGCTACATAGCTTAAGATCTAACACACATTTATTTTTGTTAAAGTCTACCTCATTTCATACCAATAGTTCACTATATTATGAATATTTTCTTTCCTGTGATTTAGTACAATGTGCATATGTATATGTATGTGTATATCTACATATAATTTGGGTAATGATTACAAAATATATTTGACAAGTACAGAAAATAGTAGTTAATATTTTCCATCTGCTCCATGATATGTCACCAAAAAACCACTGCCCCCACAAAATAAGGCAACACCTAGGCAAGTACATGACAGAAATATACATGTCCAATGAGTTAATTTGGATCATTTACTTACACCCTTTTGTAAATGCTACCATATGTTGTTTAACTGCCCATTGTCAAAATTAGTGCCCAAATGTTCACTTCCAGAGCTTTACTCTGGAACATATAAAAAATGTATTTATATTACATTATTTCTATAAAATATACTGTCATTGGAAAAAATGAAACTACTGCCCTACTTAATGGAATAGTTCTAAATATCTAATTTACAAAATTAAATCTAGAGTTCTGAAGTCTTTTTCTTTTATTAGCTTTAATGATTTATCTGCTTGGTAGACAAGTTCTCTCAAGAGTTAAAACCAAGAAATATGTCTAAGGACTCACATTCAGAATATAAGTTACAGAATAAAATGTAGAATCCTTCACTATTTTAATCTATAGGCTTGAAAAGCATTGCAGATTGTTCCTGTACCAAGAAGTTGCCATAGCATGGCTCTGTGCTGGGGCCCATTTGCTCCCACCCCACCCCTTCCTTCTCAGAAATTGTGCTGGAGGAAGAACGCTCAATCAGGACCAGGCAGAAAAGCCTCAGAGACTTCTTAGCTGAGTCCATATTATCAGCCTGGCATAAAATAAAGATAAGAGAGTCTTCCGAGAACTGAAACCACCATTCTAAATATTATAAATACCAACATAATTATTTTGATAATCAGCAAAGAGTTTATTGAGCTTTTACAATGTAACAGCACTATGCTAAGCTCCTTGAGGTGCTTAATTATTTCCAGGTAACTTGCCCAAGTTTACACACCCAGGATGCTGCCAACCTAGGAAGTGAACATAGGTGCCTGACTACAGAGCCCATGCTCTAACCAGTGCACAACGCAACTTCCAATTGACTAAATGTGAAAGGCTAAATTTATTAGTAAAAATGCCACAAAAATAACTTCTTGTGTTCTTGTCCTATACTAAATTATCAGGATGTCACTAAATAGTCTTTCTGACATGAGATTATTTTAATTATATTAAAGCTTACATACTAGGCTTATTCCAATTATTATTGTGCATACAAGTTGCACACAGTGAAAATTTAAAGGAAAAAGAAAACAGGATTTATAGCATGTAACTCTCCTACCTATAGTACCGGGAGAATAGGCCTCAAAGAATGTTTTGCTCTCCCCTAAGTCAAAGGTGGGCAACAGGAGGTTCATGCACTCCTGAAAAAAGACAAAATGTTGAACATATACACGTAGACATTTTGTCTGAAGAAGGATCACATGGCTTTTATCACCTATTTACATCTCAAAACATGAAGAATCACTGCATTAAAGTCTCTAAAATATAAAATTGTGACTTCCAACATATGTTTATTATACAGGAAGAATTTTAATCCATAAAAGAGAATCTAGCCTGCTTGATATATTTCTCATGGTATAGTAACAAATTGGCATAGTGAAATCTTCTAAAGCACAGTTAGAGAAAATAAGAAATATTTGCATTAATCATTACAATGCATGCATGAAAACTTCTACAAGACTCAAACAATGAGTCAAGGTCCTTGTTTAGTCTCCATATTGGAGTTCAGCAATTGCATGATGCAGCATTTAAACACTTCACTTGTATATTAATAATGTGATACTATTACTTGAAATTTTTAAATAAACCACTTAATGTGCATTTTATTGTTTAAAATAGAAAATACGCAGAGATTGAACTACAATTACTTGAATTCTCAGTACTGTATTGCAAAGTGGCGCAGGGCAGTTAAGAAGTTGTTCATGTAGAATGTGATCATTTGAGGAAATCCAAAGGTTATCCACGTATTTCCCCTCATTAGCACGAAAACACATTGCAGCAAAGAAATATAACCAGCTTACATTTCACCAATCACAATTTCTCTTTTATGTAGCAAATAAGTATGCCATATCTATATTGCAAAATATGGCAACTGCTTTTGAGGCACACAATGTGTTCCCTCATTGATTTTTGTATTAAATAGAGTCAGGAATTTAATCTTATTCTGAGTTAAAAAAAATAAGGATTCCATCTTTCAGGATACAGGAAACAAAATAAAGTGTATATTCTTGTTTTATTATCAATGTACAAGTGAAGTAATTGAATCTAAGCTTGTCAATATACTTAAGTGTGTAGAATAATATCCATGTTGTATCCAGTAATTGTTGAGTTTGCTTCTGTTAAGTGTTCTTTAAAATTAAAAATGGTTGGCAGAAGAAAAGAAATGAAGCCCACCCCCTGCCCCCGCCACACCTTCCCGCTCTTCTGCCATTCTGTCATGGGATAATATGGCAAGAAGACCTTCACCAGATCCTGATCCCTCAATTTTGGACCTCTTAGCCTCCAATACCAATGAGCTAATAAAATTCTGTTCATTATAAATTACCTGCTGGCTCTAGGCTGTTACAACAGTCCCGAAAGGGCTAAAATAGGCATAAACTAACTACAATTCAATGCTGACCTAAGCACTCAGAGTTATCATCAAACTCCACGAGTTTTAGGACTCATTTCTTCCGAAGGGTCCTCTGTCACCTGCCCTCTGATCAACTACCTACAAATTCAGGGATTCTCATCATCCTTTCCAGTTTGATAATTTACTAGAATGATTCCTAGAGCTGAAGAATGTGTCTTACTTATAAGTAAAGTTCCATTATAAAGGAAAATAAGTGTCCAGATACGAAAATGATAGGAGCTTACTCTTCACTAACATCTGCAAAGAAACTACCGAAGTGTGAACATCAGCAACTAAACTGATTCAAGGAGGAAGGAGGGACATGCGATAGTAAAAAAAATCAATTTGGAAAACATTGATAAACTCAAGTATTAACTGTGGGTTAGAACACAACAACTTTCATGGGTGTATTTAATAATCAAAATGAAATTAAAATTCCAGATAACAATAACATGGAAGTTGATGGCAGGGAATTAAAAAATACTACACACAGTTTTGTTCCTTTTGGAAGAAAATAGAGTTACTAATTAACTCTAGAATTTATTAGAGACATACAAAGCTTATGTATATATTAAAACATCAAGAGGGGGCTGGGGTTATGGCGCAGTGGTAGCGTGCTCACCTAGGACGCATGAGGCACTGGGTTCGATCCTCAGCACCACATAAAAATAAAATAAAGATACTCTGTTCACCTACAACTAAAAAATAAATATTTATAAAAAACCATCAAGAGTAACTTTTTTAAAGCAAATCATGTGAATGAAGAAATCCATACCAATCCAATGAAAGGAACAAAACATAATAGAAAAGCAAGTAAGGATAGAAGATGACAAGCAATACAAAATAGGACGCTAGAAATGAATCCCAAATAACTTATACAAAAGGGTCAAGACACTTATTAAGAGATAAATATTCAGATGCATTTAAAAAAATCCTGCTGTACATTGTTTATAAAAGATGTATTTAAAACAAACCATAAAAAGTATAAAACTGAAAGCATGGAGAAAAACACACCAAAAAAATGAGGCTGCTATATTGACACTTTTAAGTATCAAATATTTAATGTATTAAAAATATATTTGATATTGAGAAAAGAAGAAATATCCAAGATCATAAACAAAATAGCCTAGAATATATAAAAGATATAGAAATACAAGGACAGATTGACAAACTGATAGTAACAGTGAGATGTTGTATCTTATATCTTACTATTAGAAATCAATAGGAAAATCACAAAAAGATTATTTATAGATGTGTACAGTATATTTGGGTGAAGGAAACTTATCAAAGGAATAATTGTTTTCAAGATATAGAAATTTACCAAAAAATGATGACATACCAGGCCAGAGAACACATCTCAATAAGTTACAAGGAACTGACATGTTCATGATTCTCTGACAATAAAATTACAAATAGAAATAAAATATAACCAAGACAATTAATTAGTTTTAGATATTATTACACTTTAAAACAACTCATGGGTTAAATAAGAAACTTCCAGAAAATTAAGTTTTTAAATATTTTTTAGTTGTCAATGGACCTTTATTTTGTTTATTGATATGTGGTACTGAGAATCGAACCCAGTGCCTCACACATGCTAGGCAAGTGCTCTACCACTGAGCTACAACCCCAGCCCCAAAATTAAATTTTTGAACCTCTAACATTAGAACACTACACATCCAAAACCTATAGAACAGAATTAGTCTAATACTTATATGGAAATTTTAAAATTTAAATGCATTTATTATAAAACAAGAAAGCAGTCAACTGAGAAATTATCTAAAGAACAAAGCAAACTGTTGGAAGAAAATAAAGGCAAAGATAAAAATTTAAAAAACAGAAATATGAAAGAATTTTAGAACAGAATAAAACTACAAAATCAAAACCTGGTTCTCTTTTTAAAAAGTAGTAAGCAGGAAAAACTTTGAAAGTTTGATTAAGAAAAAAAGAGTAGACACAAATTAATCCTAAGAATGAAAACAGGATCTTAATGTACAAACAGATTTTTTAATCTTAAAAATAATTTGAAAATACACATTATTTTTTTAAATGACATCAACATGATTTTAGAAAACAAATTATGGAAGTTTACTGAAGAAATGTTTTCTAGTTTCATTTTTAAATTTTTTATTTTATTTGTTCTTTTTAGTTAAACATGATAATAGAATCTATTTTGATATATTTATAAAAACATGGAATATATCTGACTCTAGGATCTCAGTCTTTTGGATGTACATGATGTTGAGATTCACAATGGTGTATTCATACATGTACATAGGAAAGTTAAAACCTGATTCACTCTACTCTGAAAGAAACTAGTTGTTTAGAATTTCCATTCTTTAAAGGCACTACACCCAGATAATTCATAGAAGAGATTTAATGAATTTTAATTAACAAGTTATCCCTTTTTTCAAGTAATAAATTATCCTTATTTTGTAAGCATTCTTGCAGAAAATGGAAGAAGAGAGCTGGGCATGGAAGCATCCATCTGTAATCCCAGCACCTCAGGAGGCTGAGACAGGAGAATTGCGAGTTCAAAGCCAGCCTCAGCAATTTAACAAGTCCCTAAGCAACTTAGGGAAACCCTATCTCTAAATAAAATAGAAAAAGGGCTGGGGACGTGGCCTGGGTTCTCTATAAGATCTTCCTAATGCATTCATGCACATGGTTTGACACAATCTAACTCATTTATGATTAAAAGAAAGAAAAAAAAAGTAGTAAATTTCCTTACCTTGACAAAAGAAACCCTTATATAATAATGAAAATTATATTTCAAATTATAACAGCTAACAACCAATTTTCTCTCATCAAATTTCATGTGTTTTTAGTAATTTCATATTTTATATGATTAATCTTCATAAGAACTCCATGAGCTAGGTATTATAGTCTTCATTTTCTAAAGGGAGAGAGTGTGGCAGAGAGATGTTAACTAACTTGCATAAAATCACACAGACAGCAAGAGGTATGAAACTGGACAATTTGGCCTCCAAGTTCATGCCTTTACCCACGATGCCATAATGCCTTGGAGTACATTTTAATTTCTGTCGTCCATGTATGACTCAGTTATCTCCTGGATTCGGATCCTTTCTGAGAAAATCACTCGGGTGTCCTCTGTAAGACTTCTTTAGATTCTAGTCACTCTCTGATTTAATTAATTATCAAAATATTCTTTTTTATATTCTTATCTCAAAGAATAGTCAGATCTACTTATTTTCTTTTCCTTTTTGCATATTTAGTGTGGCTTTAAGATCTTTTTTTTTGGTACTGGAGATTGAACTCAGAGGCACTCGACCACTGAGCCACATCCCCAACCCTATTTTGTGTTTTATGTAGAGACAGGGTCTCACTGAGTTGCTTAGCACCTCACCATTGCTGAGGCTGGCTTTGAACTCACAATTCTCCTGTCTCAGCCTCCCTAAGTGCTGGGATTACAGGCTTGAGCCACCGCGCCCGACAAGATCTCTTTTTTCCTTTTCTGTCCAGTATAATCTCCAAAATTCTATCAATTCTTTTATTTTATTTTTTAAAGATTTTTTTAAGGTGGACACAATATCTTTATTTTTATATGGTGCTGAGGATGGAACCCAGTGCCTCACACGTGCAAGGCAAGCACTCTACCACTGAGCTATAACCCCAGCCCCTCTATCAATTCTTTGAAAGAAACCTGTTTTTCTCTTCCTTCAGCAGCCCCTCATTTGTCTTCTGCTATTTCCTGAGCCTTTTTTTTTTTTTTTGGCATCACTACACTACAGGAAATGAAAAATTCACTTTATGGTAGAAAATGAATTTGAAGGAAGTCAAGAACAAAGCAAATGCTTTTAAGAGTTTTACTATCAGTGTTCTGAACTTGACCTCAAGTCAAGTAGGAACCTGCTCTCTCTTGCTTTCAAGCTAGGAAGCCCAAAATGCTTGTGTCACACTTGCTAATGTCCCAGGAGACCAAGTAAGTTACATGGCCAAGCCAGAGTCAATGTGGGAGGGAACAACAAAAGATCATAAATTTGGAAAGCCATGATTCATTTAAATCCATGAATCTGAGCCTTATACCCCACTATAGTATTTATGCGCATTTTAGCTATAATAGGTTTTCCCCTGTATTCATAGACTATGCTCATTATTAGTTCTTGCTGCTGGCAATTTGAGTCCTTACCTCAGTTTCTTTAATTATTCATGATTCAGTTTTAGAGCCTCAATGTCTAATATTAAAACTTTATATTTTTAACTCAGAAAAAGAGAACAGAGGGACTTCACAATATCCTGTGGTAAGTTAAAAAATATATATATTTTTAATTCCAACAAGGAAGAAAGGAAAGAAGAGAAAGCTGAAGCTGGGGCAGAGAAAAGATGGAAAACATACACCTCATAATTCAGGACAGAGACATCTAAACAGACCCTACAGGAGCTCTTTATCTATAGAATTCATTTCGGCCTTTACGCTTGCCATATTTTAATTGCATAATTTCAAGAGCTATGGAAAAGCAGGCTGACCACCTTGGCAGTGAGAATAGACAGATATGTAGTTGAAAAGTTCTTTTCTTTGCCACCAATACTTTTCCTCTCTCCCCATTTTGGGTAACATGAGAGTGTCCTTTGAATACTAAACATAGGGATTGATAAAGCACAGTCCTTGCCTCTCAGTAACTCAAGGTCAAGTGTAGGAAACTGATTACATACTATAAAGGATCCCATCCTAAAATGCAGTCACTTTTCCCAAATCAGAGGCCAGAATTGTTGGCTAAAGTTGAAAGGAAGAACCCAGAAGACTTGCTTAAAACAGAAGTCACGTCGATTCCGGGTCATGTTACGGCTACTCCTGAAGCAGGATCTACAGCCCTGAAATCAACATGAAAGGGTTTCACAGCTCAAAGACAGCAGAGGAGCTCATAAAATATGTGGCATAATTTTTCTAGATATTTTAAGAAAGCCAAATTTCTCATGAGAGTAATTAATAGAAATATCTTTTGATTGACATTCTAAATGCATAGAAGCATGAGTAATCTGGATATCTGTATTACTAAAATAAAAAACTAGAATAGATCATCTAGAATCAGGAGACTAGATAAAACCAGATCCTAAAACACATACATGATTTTCTACAGAATGTGGCACCTTGCAGTGACTGATTTGTGAGCAATTATAGATATTTCAATGGTTGTGTTCTGAGGAGGAAAAAAAAATCTGACATTATGCTAAAGAAACACAACAAATATGGGCAGTGAGAGGCCCCAGGCTTGGATTTGTTCCTTTGTGTAGCACTGATGCATTCTTCACGCAGACATTTCATCTTAAATGTTTAGGAGAATGGCAGTGCCATTCTTTCCTTAATTGAATATGGTTCAACGAGTGGAATGCCCAAATAAGTCACTTTATCTATCGACTTTAAATGTGATACTGGGGCTAATAGGTTTATAGTTTATGAATGATAAACTCGAGAAGTAGTGATACCTGGGCCTGCAAAGATGAAAGAGGAAAAAAAAAAAATCTTCAAAATTACTATAGTTTATAAAATAGAACACTGGTGACATCTTGTGGCCATTTTTAGTAAGGTCACTCTTAATAACAAATTCTGATGAGCCAAAATGCAAAATCTTCTTCTCTCCCTCCCTCCTTTCTTTCCTTCCAAATATTGCTAAAAGGCATTTTCCCTAGAATTTTAGATTTACTGCTCTTATAATCTGGATATTTCATGAAAATGCTACATCTACTAACATGAAAGCTCAATTACTATTAAACTAATAATATCATATGATTGTTTAGCACCAAAAAGCACGAAGCAAACCTGCCTTTCAAGGACTCAGTTAAGTACATGTTAAAAGGTATGATTTTCATAAAAGTGGTAACATGAATACAGGGGTCCCTCTATCCTGGGAATTTCAGAATAGATCAAAGAAATTTAATGAAGAAGAGACTTCCAAAAACACTGACACTGAAGATGTTACTATAATGTCTCACAAATCTGAAGAGCTTCTTAGAGACAGAGTGCAAAGTAAATCAGATTCAAAAATGATACCATAGACTGCTGGGAAAAATGGTACAGGTAAGTTATCTAAACATGACTAGATATATGCATTTGCTTTATTTATAGATTCCCAGTAACAGTATAAAAATGTATATATTAGCAAAGAATGAGCTCTCAATTAAAATGAACAATATGACAAAGTTTAAATATATAAATACAAAATACATAAAAATCAAAAAGGAAATTCTGTTAACTAATATTATTCCTCCAAAAAGAGAAAGAAACAATATATTCACATGACAGTTTTACACTTACTTATGGCTTGCATGTGGGAGTTGTGGGTGGAGGTGGATAGAAAATGACTTGGGAACAAAATTTTCCAAATTTGGTTTGACTCAATGAGGCAACTTAGATCCACTTCCATGGAACACAGAAACTGAAAAGGCCTTCAGTAATCTCAAAATGTCACTTAGCCACCCTATTGTAGATTATCACTAACTTATCTTTTTGTATGTTCATGAAAGATAAAACACACTGTAAGATTAATAACACAATTGGGTACCCATCAAAGATCTGTTGCTAACTATAAACAATCTTTTGACTTGTTCTTCTCACCTCAGATCAATTATAGCTTCAACTAAATTAGTCAAAGCATCTTCAGGTTTTGTAAGGAGGATCACCTTTGAATCTGAAGATAGCACATGCAGTTCAATCTGTACTGATAACTAAAAGCATTATAACTCTAGATGGTTGATTTTTTAATCATAATGTATTCTTTTATCCTTGTGTTTTTCTTTAGTTATCTAATGATCTCAATCCAGCTACCTCATTATTCCATTTCTATAGTTTGAGAAGTGTCTAAATCCAGAATAGTTATCTGGATACTCCTATACTAAATCCTAACTTAGTATTGTTTATGAAAAAAAGACTATGCACTGTCTTTACTCTAGACTTCCATGTGGAATCCACTCTTCTTCCCCCGCCTCCCTCCAGTGGATCCAAGGAATGTTTGTTATAACATTTATGGGCCTACTTCGTTCACTGGAATCCACTTTTAACCAAAAGGAAAACAGCTTCATGGGCCCAAATTTCGGGCCTTCTTTAACACATGCCAAATTGCTAAAAGTTAAAAGGTACACGTGTACACTAACAGGCTATATGTGTTTGCAATAATCCATAACATTGTAATGCTATGGAACCAAAGAACTTTCTTATCTTACTTACATACCTGATGTGTAAGGGTCACGAAAAACATGAATTATTGAATGTTTTGATGCTAAGAAAGAATGGTGTCTGAAAGGCAGAAGCTGACTAGGGAGGAGGAGACATACTAAGATACATCCTAATGAAAGTGCAAATCCCAGGAGCTTCCAGAAGAAGGGAGAGAGTGACAGTGAGAGCTATTACCAGAAGAAGGAGGTAAGATGAGAATCGCATCAGACTTCTCATCAACAACACTGTTAGAAAACAATGCGAAAAGACAAATATATTTAAATTTTCAAGGACAAAAGATTTAAGCTTGAACTGTGATAACTGCCAGTCATTCAAGTGAGGTACAAAACACTATGGCAATCTAAAAGACCAGGAAATATTTCATTGCCAACTTTTTTTAATAGCAAAACTAGAAACTCATGTCACTGATGTCACATACATGGGTAATGGCCATAAAGGAAGAACATGCTGGGGAATGAAGAGGAAGAATAAAGGAATTCTACAAATATATCGCAGTACCCCCTTATTTGCAGGAGTACTTTCCAGTAACTCTCAGTGGATGCCTGATACAATGGATAGTACTGAACCCTATATATGCCATGTTTTTTCCTATACATACCTGTGGTAAAGTTTAATTTGTAAATTAGACCCTTTAAGAGATTAACAATAATAACAAAATTGAACATTACATACTGTAATAAAATTTATGTGTCTGTCCTCCATTTCTTTTTCTCTGTCTCAAAATATCATTTTGTACTATTCTCATTCTTCGTTCTGTGATGATATGAGATGATTCACATGTATGAAATGTACAACGAGATGAAGTGAGGTGAACCAAGTGTGTATCATCATGCAATGTGAGACTATTAATGATCTTCTCACCAACATCAGAAGAAAGATAATCTCCTGGATCAGAAAACCGTGGCATGTTGATAGCTGGATGGCAGAAGCAGATGATGTCCATGACTGAGGATCTTTGATAGTTGAAGTGTTGCGAGTTAAAACTTTGGAAGAACGTTATAATTAGAAGTTGTTTTCTTTTTAACTCATCCAAGTGTTGTTGCAGAGGTTGTAATTCCTTTGGTGATCATTCAGGTGAATTTAATGCTATCTTCCATCTGAGGATTATAGTCCATAATTTTCCTTTCAGTGTTTGTGGAATTTGAAACACTTGAGCACAGTTTTGTAATGTTCACACCCCTGGTTCTGCTTCAGTTTCTCTTCATCTTTTCTTTCTCTGTAGATGACTGTTATGGTTTAGATAATAATAGTGGTCCCACAAAAGTTCACGTGTGAGACAATGCAAGAATGTTCAGAGGCAAAATGACTGGGTTATGACAGTTTTAACCTAATCTGTGAATTAGTCCGCTGATATAAATTAGCTGGGTGGTAACTATTAGGCAAGGTATAACTGGAAGAAGGAGGTCACTGGGGGTACATCTGTGGGGTTTATATTTTGTCCCTGAGCAGAGATCTCTCTCTGCTTCCTGGCTGTTCATGGCCTGAGCTGCTTTTCTTTGCAACACTCTTCTGCCGTGATGTATGGCTCCACCTCAGGTCCACAGCAGTAGAGGTGGCCATCTGTGGACTGAACCTTGGAAACCATAAGGCAAAGTAAACCTTTCCACCTCTAGGTTATTCTTGTCAGATGTTTTGTTCACAGTGATGCAAACCTGACGAAAGCTCAATGAGTTTTTCCATCCCTCATTTGATAACAATTCTTAATTGCCTTCATTACTTCTTCACCAAACATGTCAGCAAGTCCTTCTCTACCAAATTGTCTTGCTGTGTGAATGATTTTCCTACCTCTTCCATTGATGCCTAGGTAATTTTAACATCATTCACAACTTAATAAGTTCTTCCAGCAGGCATTTACAATTTCTGGTTTTAATTCATCCATTGCATCTTTGGTGAGTGTTATTGCATCAGCAGTCATGTTATTGCATCAGATTTTCAGTACTTCATTATGTCCAGATTAGGGTCTCTATCAAATGCTGACTGAATGTGGTCAAATACCAGGTATGTACAGTCCTGAGAAACCGAATAATGTCCTGGTTGAAGGCATTGTATTTGGAGGTAAAAATACTGACTCATCATTTTTATTTCATAGCAAACAGAATCAGGGTGGCCAGGTACACTATTATTCAGGGTGGCCAGGTACACTATTATTCAGAAGACTTCAAATTCCAATGCTTCTTCGTGCAAGAATTTTTTCATTTCTGGAATGAAGCGTTGAAAGAACGATTCTATAAACATGGTGGCTATCACCAATGCTTTCTAATTATGTTGTAAGAACACAAGTGAGTTTTGATTTTGTTTTTGTGAGAACATGAGTTCTTCCCTATGTACAATGTGTGTCTTTGTCATAGGCTCTGTAGCATTTCTACATGGTAGCAGAATTAATCTGTCTTTCCATGTTTTATGCTCTGGTTCCTCCTTTACACTTTTATGAATGTATGTTCTATTGGGCAGCTTCTTCAAGAAAAGCCTTATTTCACTGCAACTGAAGGCTTGTTGAATAGTATCATTGCTCTTTAATCAACTTCAACTCTGCTGGAAATGTGACAGAAGCTTCTTCATTGGCAGGCTGTACTATAATTTTTACATTTTCAGTCCCAATCTGTTTCTGAATTTATGTAACCATTCCTTACTTACAGTAAATGGCATGGTATCACTTGTTTCAGGGAACCCTGAAAACTTTATATGGGCTCAAAGCTTTAGGTACAATATGTTGCCATTAATTAGAAAACATTCATGTCTTTTCGCTCACAAATTTAACAACTTTTCATCTTAATTATAGACTCATTATGTACTGTGGCCATAACTTTTCCAGTACGAGGTATGACAGTAAAACCAGTACAAATTCCTTTTTCATTCTTCACAATTTGGGGAATAGAGGATTCATCCTTCTGTCCATCTTAGCAAGCTTAGATATACTAATTTTTTCTTTCCTTACTAAGCACTTCCACATTTTCACTTAAAGGAAACACTTTTCAGCCTCTTTTTGAATTAATATCTAAATTTCCAGCACCACTATTATTTTGGGGGAGGGATAATTAAGTGAAATAAGGGTTACTTGAATGCAAGCACTATGATACTTACAGTCAGTCTAATAACTGAAATGGCTAGTAAGTGGATTGGAGTGGGAAGCATAGGTGGTGAGGATATGCTGGACAAAGCGATGATTCATACCAGTGTGGGACAAAGTGAAAAAGTGTGAGATACACAGGTTAAAACTAATGACTTGTTTATTTCCTGAATTCTCCATTTAATATTTTCATACCATGGTTGACAATGAGTAGCTAAAACCACAGAAAGCAAAATTGCAGAAAAGTAGGGGCTACTGGTATTGTTTCTTGTCTTATTGAGGATAACATGTAGATTATAAACTCCTAATAATGTTTCAGAAAGATAACCTGAAGGATGTTTGTAAAAACTGCAAGAGTTATAATTAGAATGACGGAAGTGGGGAAGTGGAATGTGTAATTTACAAAACACTGAAAGAAACAAAAGAGAACAAAGAAAACTGGCAACCCAATCCTCTTGCCTTCTCCCAAGTCTAGTCCTCCTAAACTCAGTGTGTCCTTCATTCAGTTGCTCCAGAAATTTAGATGTTGTTTCATACTGGGACAGGGAGGTACAGTCATCTCATAATAAGCTATGGATCATTAATCTGCTAGTTTATTCCTTACACTGGCTTTCAAGCATTTCTATTTTTAGCTCCATGTGGCAAACTGTCTTTCAAAGTTAACTAGTTCTTTCCATTCCTGAACCTTACCAGTTACTTTTAAAAGAAAGGGACTAAAGGAGTTCTTCCAGGTAGAATAGGGGAGGTAGCTTTCCTGCTTGCTCCATGGTGTGAAATCAAGAAAGAAGATGGGCAGCTTCTCAGCAAGGTGAGTGGAAAAAAAAAAGTGTGAGGAGGGGTACTTTACTGGGAATTAATAGTAGACATTCAAAGCAGCTTGAGAACTCAGGAGATTGGATATAATAAAATAAGGAAGAAATCCTCAGCACTGCCACCCCTGCTGCCACCAGCAGTGCCAGCTGGAGTGGTCCCCATGAACAAAGTGGAGTGATGAGGGAATTAAAGTATCCTGCATTTTTAGGAGGCCGGAGGCATGTCTTGGTACATAGAGATCAGAAATCAAAGACACTGCCCGACTAACCTGAAAGGCTTGCTGCACAATATCCTTGTGTGGGAAAGAAGCTGCATCTCTCCTGGCTGCCCACTGAGGACAGAGGGAGGAACCATTTTATAGCTGCAGCACGGGAGCTAGTAACTTGGGGAGCTCATTCCTGGCAAACTCAAGCTTGGTCAAAAATACAGGACTGGAAAACCCATACCATACGGAATAGAGTGTGCTTAAGTGACCAGGAAAAAATCAAACAGGGAGAAGAGTTCACACAGGAGAATATAGGTTGTGGAAACCTACCAGGCTCTCCTGCCCACCTCCAGTCTTGTAGCTTGGAGGATTGGCTGGGAGAGGCAAGCCTGGCTGATAATTTGAAAGGGAAAGGATGGAGTGATTGAGTTTGGAGACAGAACCCAAGGGACCAGGAAATGTGAGGTCTATGGGTGACAGAGAGGTCTAAGGACTGTTTTTGTTTCTTTGTTTGTTTTGTTTTGTTTTACCATATAAGTGGAACCAAGGGGAGATCCCTGAATACTCTTTCTTCTCAGCAGCACACAGACCCTTCTCTAAAAGAGACTATATCTCAGGCCACAAAGCACTTCTTAGTAAATACAAAGAAGCAGAGATAATACCTTGCGTTCTATCAAATCATAATGGAATGAAATAAGAACTCAATGATAAAATAAAATATAAGCTACTCTGTTACCTGGAGACTAAACAATATGCTATTGAATAACCAATGGATAGAAAAAGAAATCAGGATGAAATAAAACAATATTTAGAGGTAAATGAGAATCATGACACAACATATGAAATCTCTGGGACACTATGAAGGTTCTAAGAGGAAAGTTCATTGCATTGAGATCATTCATGAAAAAAGACTACAAAGCCACTAAATAAATAACCTAACATTACATCTCAAAGCCCTAGAAAAAGAACAAATCAACACCAAAAGCAGTAGAAGATAGGAAATAATTAAAATCAGAGACAAAAATCAATAAAATTGAAATAAACAAAAATTCAAAAAATCAACGAAACAGTTGATTCTTTGAAAGAATAAATAAAATTGATAAACCCTTAGCCAAACTAACCAAAAATGAGGAAAAAACTCAAATTACTAAAATTCATGATGAAAAGGAAATATCACCATGTATACTACTGAAATATAGACAATAATCAGAAGATATTTCAAAAATTTCTAATCCAATAAAATAGAAAATCTTGAAGACATTGACAAATTTCTAGAGAAATATGACCTACCCAAATTGAATCAGGAGGACATAGAAAACATAAACAGATCAATTTCAAGCAATGAAACTAAATATGCCATCAAAAGCGTACCAACCAAGAAAAGCCCAGGAGCAGACAAATTCTCAGCCAAGTTCTACAATACCTTCCAAGAAGGACTAACACCAATGCTCCTCAAATTATTCCATGGAATAGAAAGAGGGGAACCCTTCCAAACTTATTCTATGAAGCTAATATCACACTAATACCAAAACCAGACAAAGATACATCAGGAAAAAAAATTTCAAACCAATATCCCTAATGAATTTAGATGTAAAAACTTTTAATAAAATTCTGGCAAATTGCATACAAAAACATATTAAATATATAGTACACCATGATCAAGTGGGGTTTATCCCAAGGTTGATTCAACATATGAAAATCATGTGGGGCTGGGGCTATGGCTCAGCGGTTGAGCGCTTGCCTCGCATACGTGAGGCACTGGGTTCGATCCTCAGCACCACATAAAATAAATAAAGATATTGTGTTCATCTACAACTAAAACAAAATATTTAAAAAAAAAAAAAAGAAAGAAAAAGAAAATCATGTAATTCACCACATCAATAGTCTTAAAGATAAGAATCACAGAATTATCTCAATAGGTGAAGAAAAAGCATTTGACAAAATAAGGCATCCATTCATGTTCAAAACACTAGAGAAACTAGGGATAGTAGGAACATACCTCAACACTGTAAAGGGTATATACATTAAAACCAAGGCCAACAACATTCTAAATGGAGAAAAACTAAAAGCATTCCCTGTAAAAACTGGAAGACAGGATACCCCCCTTTACCATTTCTATTCAACAAAATCTATGAAATTCTAGCTAGAGCAATTAGGCAAAAGAAAGAAACTAACGGGATTCAAAGAGGAAAAGAAGAGTTCAAACTATCCTTATTTTCCTATGTCACGATTCTATATTTAGAATACCCAAAAACTCCACCTGAAAACTTCTAGAACACATAAACAAATTCAGCAAAGTAGCAGGATATAAAATTAACAACCATAAATCAATTGCATTTCTATACACCAATGATGAATCAACTGAAAGAGAAATCAGGAGGACTATCTCATTCACGATAACCTCAAAACAAACAAACAAACAAAGAGGTGGAAGACCTCAGCAATGAAACTATAGAATGAGATTCAATTTCTAAGAAAGAGATTGAAGAAAACCCCAGAAGGTAGAAAGACCTCCCACATTTTTGGATAAGCAGAATTAATATTGTCAAAATGGCCATATTACCAAAAGTACTATAAAGATTTAATGCAATTCCTATTAAAATTCCAACAAAGCTCTTCATAGAAATAGAAAAAGCAGTCATGAGATACATTTGGAAAAATAAGAGGCCCAGAATAGCCAAAGCAATCCTTAGTGAGAAAAGTGAAGCAGGGAGCATCACAATACCAGATGTTAAATTATACTACAGAGTTATTATAACAAAAGCAGCATAGTACTGGCACCAAACAGACATGAAGACCAATGGAACAGTATAGAAGACCCAGAGGTAAACCCACATAAATACAGTTATCTCATACTACACAAAAGTGCCATAAAAATACGTTGCAGAAAAGATAGCCTCTTCAACAAATGGTGCTGGGAAAACTGGTAATTCACGTGTGGTAGAATGATATTTAATCCCTATCTCTCACCATGCACAAAAATTGACTCAAAGTGAATCAAGGACCTAGGCATTAAATCAGAGACCCTGCACATATTAGAAGAAATAGAAGAACATTCCATCATCTTGGCTTAGAAACCAACTTCCTCAACAAGACTCCTAAAGCACAAGAAATAAAATCAAGAATCCATAAATGGGATAGATGGTATCAAACTTTCCTTTCTTCATAGCTAAGGAAACAATGAAGAATGTGAAGAGAGAGCCTAAAGAATTGGAGGAAATCTTAGCCACCTGCACCTCAGACAGAGCATTAATCTCCAGGATACATAAGGAACTAAAAAATCTTAATCTCCCAAATCAAATAACCCAATCAATAAATGGACAAAGGAAATGAACAGGTATGTCACAGAAGAAGAAATATGAATGGTCAACAAATATATGAAAAGATGTTCAACATCTCTAGCAATTAATGAAATGCAAATTAAAACTATGCTGAGATTCTATCTCACTCCAGTCAGAATGGCACTTATCAAGAATACAAGTAACAATAAATATTGGCAAAGACTTGGGGAAAAAGGTCCACTCACATATTGCTGGTGGGACTGCAGATTGGTGCAATCACTCTGGAAAGCAGTATGGAGATTCCTTAGAAAATTTGGAGTGGAACCACCATGTGACCCCTGTTATCCCACTCCTTGGTACATACCCAAAAGGACTTAAAATCAGCATACTACAGTGAGGCAGCCACATCAATGTTTCTAGCAGTTTAATTCACAATAGATAAGTTATGGAAACAACCTAAGTGCCCTTCAACAGATGAATGAATAAAGAAAATGGGGTATATACACACAATGGAATATTATTCAACCATAAAAAGAATGACTTTATGACTGTTGCTGGTAAATGGATGGATTTGAAAACTATCATGATAAGTGAAATAAGCCAATCCACAAAAAACAAAGGCTAAATGTTCTATGATATGGAGATGCTAACACACAATAAGGTGAGGGAAGGGAGGAAGAGAAGTTCATTATATTAGACACAGGGGAATAAGAGAAGGGACAGGGGATGGGAATAGGAAAGACTAGAATAAATCACACATAATGTTCCTATGTTCATGTATGGATATACCACCAGTGAAACTCCACATCATGTACAACCAAAATAATGGGATTCTAATTAGAATAAGTTATACTCCATGTATGTATAATATGTCAAAATACATTCTACTGTCACGTATATACAAAAAGAATAAATAAAAAAAGGAAAGGGAACTTTCACATCTTAGGATGTATGAATTACTTGCCTATTATTACTTTACTTTGCTTGAAGATAGGTTTTATCTTTATCTGCCCTTAAAGGTCAGTTACTACTGTTTGCATCTCTCCTTTACTGTTGTATTCTGTGCCATTCCCTTATTCTCTTGGGTTTACATTTACAGAGCTCCTGAAAGAAGATTAGAAACCTAGAATACAAGACCTAAGAAAATCAATGCAACAGATGATAACACAAGTATTAATCTGCAAGCATAACTAAGGATTAGTATGGACAACCATCCAGAAAATGGGGGGGAAAGTCCCATAAGCTTTCTCTTTCTCTTTCACCAAAGAAAACTCTCTATGAGAGAAGGTGATACAGCTGGAAGAGGGCCTTGGATGTTTGAATCACTTTTTCATGTAACTCCCTGTGTCTCATAGGTGCTCAAACCAGCTCATGTATGTGTCACTTCTATGTGATGATGGATTGTTGCCATACATATCTATGTTTATGGCTTACTGAATCAAATAACATCTAGGTGGTGAGGGTCTGCTCATGTCACATGGTAACTTGGTCCTCATTCTGATTTCCAGAATCCCATTCCTTCCCAATGAATGCCCTCACTTTAATAGGTCCTGCAAAATTGGAAATTGAATTTGTATTGTAATTCACCCACTTACAGAGTGATGATATTCTAGGTCTGTTTTTCAGAAATTTCAGTCCTATACATAGTGGAAATAAGGATTTCCTTAAGGGCAGACATTGGAACTTTCAGTTCATTCATGCAAAGCTTGAGATAAGAATTTGATGGTCTGAGCTCATCCTTTTCTTTCCCCTCTCTCCAGTGCAGTTAGGAACTAGTCAACCTTATTATACTATTTAGTTTGACTAACATATCTTAAGGCATCAAAACATGGTCATACAGAAGCTTGTCTTTTAAGAACACTGGATTAGGAATATCCAATGACATTGTTTAAAATACCTACTGCAGCATTATGACATAATTTAACTATCTGTGCCCTCTCTACCACTGGAAACAAAAACGTTAGTATCTTTAAATAAAATCAGATTGGAGAACTAACTCCAGAAAACTCACATTTTATTCATAAAACTCAACTTTAAGATTCCATTCCTCTCAGACCAACAATACCCTGACCAAAGGAGGAGGAAACTGACTACGAACTTGCAGAAGAGGAGACCAACCACGCTGTGGCCCACCATCTACCAATGCATGGCTGTCCTGGCCTGCTTCCATCTACAGACAACATCCAGGACTGGGAAGACCATCACCAAGGTCCCTGAAGGCCTGGCTACACTGGAGGTGAGGTATTGGTAACCTACCGGGATAATACAAGATTATATAGAAGATTACAGAATAGAAACTTTAATACCTCAAATGGGCATTGCTAGAGAGGAAGACACATGAACAACATGAAAAAACATGTAGACCAATGGCATAGAATAGAAGACACAAAGACAAACCCACTTAAACACAGTTATCTTGTACTAGACAAAGGAGCCAAACATGTACACTGGAGAAAAGATAGCCTCTTCAACAAATGGTGCTGGGAAAACTGGAAGTCCATATGCAGCAAAGTGAAACTAAAACCCTATCTCTCACCTTGCACAAAACTCAACTCAATGTGGATCAAGGACCTAGGGATTAGACCAGAGACCCTGTGCCTAATACAGGAAAAATAGGACCAAACCTTCATCATGTCTGATTAGGCCCTGACTTCCTTAAAAAGACTCCTAAAGCACAAGAAATAAAATCAAGAATCAATAAATGTGATGAATTCAAACTAAAAAGCTTCTTCTCAGGAAAAGAAAGAAACAATGAGGTGAAGAGAGAGCCTACATTTTGGGAGTGAATTTTTGCCACACGCATATCAGATAGAGCACTAATCTCCAGGATATATAAAGAACTCAAAAAACTTAACACCAAAAACCAAATAACTCAATCAATAAATGGGCTAAGAAGATATATGATCCATCAACAAATATATGAAAAAATGTCCAACATCTCTAGTAATTACAGAAATGCAAATCAAAACTAAGATTTCATTTCATTCCAGTCAGAATGGCAGTTATCAAGAATACAACCAATAATAGTGTTGGCAAGATGTGGGGGAAAACATGCACTCATATATTGCTGGTAGGACTGCAAATTGGTGCAACCAATCTGGAAAGCAGTATGGAGATTCCTTAGAAAACTTGGAATGGAACCACCATTTGACCCAGCTATCCCACTCCTTGGTCTATACCCAAAGGACTTAAAAACAGCATACCAAAGTGACGCAGCCACTTCAATGTTTATAGCAGCTCAATTCACAATAGCCAAACTATGAAACCAACCTAGATGCCCTTCAATAGATGGATGGATAAAGAAATTGTGGTACATATACACAATGGAATATTACTCAGCCCTAAAAGAGAATAAAATTATAGCATTTGCAGGTTGGAAATAATATGTTGTGACTCTACATTATGTACAATCAGAAATGAAAAGTTGTGCTCCATTTGTGTGCAATGATCAAAATGCATTCTGCTGTCATGTATACCTAATTAGAAAAAATAATTAAAAGGTGCAATTAAAAAAAATTTTAAAAAGGGCTGGGGATGTGGCTCAGTAGTAAAGGGCTCCTTGGTTAAACCTCCAGTAACAACCCCTCCCCAAAAAAGAAAAAGAAAAAGATTCCATTCCTCTAGAATAAGTCTTTTCGGGGGCTGGCAGCGGGTACCAAGGATTGAACTCAGGTACACTGTACCACTGAGCCACATCCCCAGCCCTATTTTGGATTTTTACTTAGAAACAGGGTCTCACTGAGTTTCTTAGTGCTTTGATTTTGCTGAGATTGGCTTTGAACTTGTGATCCTCTTGCCTCATTCCTCCATGCTGCTGGGATTACAGACTTATGCCACCACACCCAGCTAGAATAATTCTTGATGCCAAAATATGTGTTAGGCAAGATTCTGCAGAGAAATGGAACCAGTAGGCTGCCTCTATGTAGGTAGATAGGTAGGTAGGGCATATATGGCACAATTCAAGGAATTTGCCTATATGGTTGTATGGGCTGACCAATCCAAATCCATATGGCAGGCCAACAAGATGAAAATCCTTGGGCAGGAACGGATGTTGCAATTGAGGTAGAAATTTTTCTCTCTTCGGCAATCTTATGTTTGCTCTTAAGGCTTCTCAACTGATTGGATGAAGTCCACCCACATTATGACAGGTAACTACTTACTTAAAGTCAACTGATTACAGAAGTTAGTAACATTAGAAGATACCTTCATAGGCACACCCATCCAGATGAGCATTCGATGAAATGTTACTGTAGCCTACTCAAATTGACCCAACAAAGTAACCAGCATATACGAGGACTATTTTTCTTCATTCAGTTTTACTTTTAAGAGAAATAGTTATAAGGTTCATAAAATGAGTCATCTCTAGTTCTGATTATCCTGAATGCTTTGTCAAACTAAATGAGACGTTGCAAAATAACAGGGTTTTTCAGTATTCTATACAATATAGAATATAAATTTATCTAAATAATTCCTTTTAAAGTTAAAATTAAAAATTAATAAAATTCCAAATTTAAATATTTTATAGTTATTGACCTTCATTGTTTAATTTTCTCAGGCCCTTCCTCCCCTTTTTAGTGGCAATTTCAATAGTTTCTCTCACAAATTTTGTTTTCAGTAATTTCAGTTGGCTGAAAATTTTAAAACTTCGGCTAATGTTCCACTCACTGAACACTTTGACTAAAGACAACTTGTTTTGAACAAACTGCAAAAAAAATAAATAGGGAACTCATTTACAAATGAGTACATTAATAATCATGCTTAAACATTTTAAAATTCAAGATTGACTTAATCACCACATATTTGGACTTTAGTGACTTCATTTACTAGCTCACCTTGCTCCTTCTTCATGTGTTCCTCAGATGTTGGTTATTCATTCATATTTACAAGTGAAGGACAATTTTGGTTATTATGTAGATCATCAATAAATTTCCTATGCAATTGTTAACTCTACAGTAGCCAAAACTGATTTCTTCTGCTATCCTGGCAAATTGTATACTTTAAATTTGTTCTTGATGCCTTATTTTAAGTGAACTGTTGTTGTTGAGAGTTGAACTAAAACAAACATGGATTGGTTTGCTACACCTTTGCTTTTTACTTTTAGATTCTACCATGATCTGCTTTTCTGATGTGGATAACACAAGAGCACTGAATTCGATTTTCATTTTAACATGTGGTTAAATCTGAAAGTCACCAAATGATAAACCATCTTCTTCCCTGATCCTTTACAAATGCTACATGACTAACATCTCCCTCTCAATATCAGTGGGTAGAGTATTTATTGAATAAAATGAAGTGTGCTCAGACACAAGTGGTTAGGAATAGTTCTTTGGAGGCTAGAAATCCATGATTAAGACACTGCCAAGTTTAGTGTCTGGGTAGGTACCCGGTCTTTGCCTTCAAGATGGCACCATGTTGTTGCATCCTATGGAGGGGACAAAAGTTGTGTACTCACATGGTGGAAGGTAAGGGTCAAAGGGCCTCTAGCGTTTTTATAAGGTCCACAGTCTCATTCATGAGAGCTTAGTCTTACCAGCTATCAAAAAAGAGCTTAAGTTCCAACATATGGATTTTGTAGGAATAAGTACAAATCATAGCAATTATAATCATAAAAGGGAGAGAGGTATGTCTACTATGGCACAAAATTTAGAACTCATTAATAGAAAAACATTAGATAATTCAAATACAAAAATAAGATGGCAACTAGCAAAAATGATGTCAGGACATGTAACTATAATCACAGGAAAACTAGTCATTTCTTTAATATATGAGTGGTTTCTATAAATCAAGAAGAAAATCTCAGCATTCCAATAGGAAAAAGGAAATACAATGGCACTAAGCAATAAATTCAAAATTAAACTAAAAATACCAATGGCACAAATCATTTTACTGACATTGTGAGATACACTGTGGCAACACAACAACTCAGACATAGCTTATGAGCATATAAGATGATACAACTTCTTTGCATGTTAATTTCTCAATAGCTGTAAAAATTTTAAAGGACTTTTCCTTTAGCCTAGTAAACCTACTCTAAAAATTATTTCACAGCTATGGTTGCAGTATATGGGTTAAATATAAGGCATTCATTCCATGAGCACTGTTTATAAGTGCAAATGACTCTAAACCCATGGGTCCATCAAAAGGATTCTGGCTAACTTGAGTTTCATCCATACATTGGAAAGCAGATGGAGAGGAGTTGAAGAGAATAGATAAATCCAGATGTACTGACACGTTAAGATCCTCTAACGTATTGGATGAAGAATGTAATCTGCATATTAACTTTTGTAATATTATTAATGAAAAAGGTGTATTTTTAAATGTCTTTGATGTGCATGGAAATTCATAGAAAAGCATAACTACAAAGACCCACATTTGGACCCTTTGAGGAGTAGGATAGCAAGGTTTAGACTTTTGCACTTCCATTCCATGTACTCACCTCTAATTTTTACAAGGGCAATGCATATACACATTACATTTGAAGACAGAGAATAGCAATAGTGACAAAGTCAAGTGTATGAGATTCACAAATGCCTTATATGAAAACTGCTACTAGATGAACCCCAGGGAAAGGGCAGACTGCTGGTGGGGGCACATAATGTATCTTTTCCATTTGTGTGCCTGTAAATGGACATTGAGGACCAAATTCTTCTGCAAAATTGTGAGTCCTTAGGCCTGGCACGCACTTGATCATATTTGCAAAGTGTTCCGCGAGAATTGACAAGCTGCCAACAAATTCGAGCCAGTTAAGGGCGGGGTTCAAACCACGTGCTCTGGAAGGATGTTTCCAGCTTCCGGGCGCGAGCAGCCCAAGCTCAAAGACTTCCTAGAATTTCTGCAGGAAACCGTCGGGTGGGTGGAGATGGGAGTGACTCTTTAACCTGCCGTCCCGCATGAGAACATCTCCTGGGCCTCCCGGAAATGAGCCTTAGTTCCTCTAAGGTTGCGCCACAGGCGGAAATTGGGACTCAGGCGGAAATTGGGACTCAGGCGGAAATTTGGACTCAGTCGGAGGAAGAGCCAGAGGAGTCAGTGAGCCAAGAGCTCCAATCTGAGACCAAGCGGGAGTCGCAGTCAGAGGACAAGTCCAAGTCGGAGCCAGAGGCTCCGGAGCCAGAGGAAGGGCCTGGATCCTACTCCCAGGAGGCGCCCGGGATCCAGCAGCCGCTGCTTAGCGCCTCGGAGCCGGTGTCTGATGAGGGACTAGAATCAAAACCGATCTGGGTTTCAGGGCAGCGGCCCGAGCAGCTACCGCCGTTGAAGCAGGAATCGAAACCGCTACAGCAGTCGCAGCAGGATTCACTGAGGACCACTCAGCAAGAGCCACAGACGGTGATTCAAGAGACTGAGAGTGCGACAGTCCACAGAACTCGCTGCCAAACCAACTGCCTGGAGGCGCCGCTCTCCCGCGCCTTCGAACGGCTGGGATGGTGGGTGGGTTCACACCCTTGGATCTTCCTGTTGTTACCCATCCTACTGACGGCCGCGCTTGGCATGGGCTTTATTTACCTGCCCAAGGACGAAGAAGAAGATCTCGAGGAGCAGTACACTCCAATTGGGAGCCCTGCTAAGGCCGAGCGGCGATTTGTGCAGGGACATTTCACGACGAATGACTCACATCGTTTCTCTGCTACCAGGAGCAGCACCGAGACCAATTTCGCTTCAATTCTGGTGGTCTCCAACAGCCGATCACTGCTGGAATCAGAAATCCTTGAGGAAGTTAGTAGATTAGACCAAGCAGTGCAGACTCTCAGTGTGACAAACCAAAATGGAGCCCTGATCCACTACAAAGAGGTGTGTGCCAAGTTCAGAACCCTCTGTGTGCCCTCTAACCCACTCCTGTATACCTGGCAGAGGAACACATCCATAGACCTGAAAAAATTCACCTTCCCCATACATAGCCTTAACAACCACTTCATCTACCTGGCTGGCTTCTTTGGTGGAAATCTGTTGGGCGAGGCCATAGGAACGAACCAGTTACTTCTGGAGACCAAAGCCATGAGGCTCTTGTACTTCCTAAAGACTGAAGTCAAGGAGGACAGCGAGCGGAGCAAGGAGTGGCTGGTTCATTTTCTGAACGAATTTTACAACCTTAAGAAGAAGCTGGCCTTTAAAAATATCCAGGTACAGAGAGACTGAGAGAAGGTGGGACGTATGAGAAAGGCTTGTTGGAAGGACAGTAACATTAGCATTTCCTATTTGAAGGGGACCTTGATTCAAAGCTGGAGGTGCTCTGCAGCATTTGGCACTTATCCCAACTTTCTTAAATTAACACCGAAGGATATCATAAATCATAAATCCTTGGTAACATTCTGGTCCATAACACAAATCCTATGTTTAGGATTCACATTTCATTTTGGGTTTGTTTTTCTAATCAAATTACCTTGAAAAATCTTACCTTCAGTCAGTCTTTTCTGATTTCTGGGCGCCCCCTAAAACTCTTGTTTGGAGCTCATTGGGATTACAAGACAAATGAGCCTTTGAGGGAAGTTCCATGGTATCAAGAAGATAACTAGCTCACCATTTTTTGAGTTACTTACAGATAAAGCACCTCGTTTAGTGTAAGGCATAGGTTAGGTGTTCAGTAATTTTGGCTTCAGCAACATTGGTGAAAGTGGGACACCTACTGGAAAGAGCCCTTGAAGACCAGACCTTCTTGAAAGGATGCTTTTGCAAGTAAAATAATAAAAGATACCAACCTAGTAAAAATTTAGGGAAAAAACCCCACAAATTTCACTTTTTAAAGAAGACAAGATTCCACAACTTTATATGACATTCAGTTTGGGTATATTGAGTTTTAAAAGTTAGAGTTTGGAAAGCACAACTGATTTTGTGGGAAGAAGCAAATCTATATTTCCTAAAATTATAACTCATGTATTTGTATCTTTCACTGAATTTACGTGTTTTTATCAATAAGCTAAAGTGTTTCAGTAGTGTTTGTAATGCATGCACAAATATTGAAATTGAAAGTTGTATACCTGACTATATTTTTGTGGCAGGTGGTCCACTTTACATCACTTTCCAGACAACTGGAATTTGAGGCAACTTCTATGACAGTGGTCCCTTTGTTTCACTTGGCCTACCTTCTAATCATAGTATTTGCAGTTGTATCATGCTACAGGTAAAACACTTTTATTAGTTTTTTATTTCTTTGTAAGAAAATTGTGATAAATATATGTATCATATAACATAACTATGCCATCTTAATTATTTTTAGAAGTACAATTAATGGTATTAATTATATTCATATTGTTGTGCAACCATCTATTTTTCAGTTTCTCCATCACTTCAAACAGAAACTCTGTGCCTGTTATGCAATAATGCACCATAGCTCCCTCCTTCCAGTCCCAGTTAAGTTTTTAAAAAATTTATTTATTCTAATTAGGTATACATGACAAAAGAATGCATTTTGATTCATTGTACACAAATGGACCTCAACTTTTCATTGCTCTAGTTCTAACGATGTAGAGTCATACCGTATGTGCAGTCATACATGTACCTAGGGCAATGATATTCATCTCATTCCACCATCTTCCTGCCCCCATGTCCCTTTCTCTCCTCTCCCTCCCCTTTGACCAAAATTCCTCCATTCTTCCAAGGCTCCCTCCCCCATTATCTGTCAGCATCCACTTGTCAGAGAGAACATTCGGCCTTTGGTTTTTTGGGATTGGCATACTTCACCTAGCATGATGTTCTCAAACTCCATCCATTTACCTGCAAATGCCATCCCAATTAACTTTTAATCTAATTTCTATCTCTATGAATTTGCCTATTCTAGAAACTTGTCCTTTTCTTACTGGTTTATTTCATTCAATATAATGTTGTCAAGATCCATCCATCCTATAGCAGGTATCAGAACATTCCTTTGTATGGCTGAATAATATTGAGTCCTCCAGCTTTGTTCTTTTTTTTTTTTTTTTGGTACTGGGGATTGAACTCAGAGGCACTCGACCACTGAGCCACATCCCCAGCCCTATTTTGTGTTTTATGTAGACACAGGGTCTCACTGAGTTGCTTAGCACCTCACCATTGCTGAGGCTGGCTTTGAACTCGTGTTTCTCCTGTCTCAGCCTCCCTAAGTGCTGGGATTACAGGCTTGAGCCACCGGGCCCAGCTCCAGCTTTGTTCTTTGTCAAGGTTATTTTCGTCATCTGGGGCTCTCCTTGCAATTCCATAGGAATTTGAGAACTGGTTTCTTCATTTCTCAGGAAAAAAGGAATTTTGATAAGAATTGTGTTGAAAGGTAGATTGTTTAGGGTAAGATTGATATTTTAGCAATAAATGTCATGAACTATCCATCCTATCCATGAGCTAAGGATTTTTCCATCTATTTATGTCTACTTCCTTTCACTAATGTTTGGTATTTTCCGTGTACAAGTCTTTCACTTGCTTGGTTAAATTTACTCCTGGCATTGTATTCTTTTTTTTTTTTTAATATTTTTTTAGTTGTTGATGGGCACAATGTCTTTATTTTATTGTTTTGTATGTGGTGGTGAGGATCGAACCCAGGGCCTCACGCATGCAAGGCAAGCGCTCTACCGCTGAGCTACAATCCCAGCCCCTGGCATTGTATTCTTTTAGAGCTATTTAAATGTAATTATTTTCTTAATTTCTTTTTTGGATTTTTCCTTGCACATGTATAGAAACACAACAGGGTTTTCTGAATTGCTCTTGTATCTGGCAGCTTTGCTGAATTTGTTTATTAACCCTGGTAGTTGTCTTATAGATTCTTTGGTATGTTTGTATATGGGATCATATACTCTGTGAAAGGGGATATTTATGTTTCTTTTTTTCTAATTTAAATACCTTTTTTTTTCACTATTTCTTGTTTAACTGCTCTGGCTGGAACTTCCAGTACAGTGTTAACTATCAGTGGTGAAAGCAAGCATCCTTGCCTTATTCCTAATCTTAAATGAAATTCTTTCCATCTTTCAGTCTTGAGTATGATGTTACCAGCTTTGAAATTTTCATAAATACCCTTCTCATTTGGATAAATTTTCCTTCTATTCCTAGTCTTTGAGTCTTTTTATCATCAGAATGTGGGATTTTGTCAAATGCCTTTTCAGCATCTATTGAGAAAATTACGTATTTTCCTTTGTTCTATTAATGTGATGTATTATGTTGATGGTTTTCTTCTGTTGAACCATCCTTGCATTTCTGGTGTAAATATGATTTGACTATGATATATTATTATCTTATTATATTTTTAACTTGTGTTTGCCAGAATTTGTTGAAGATTTCCGTATCTATATAAATAAGAGATAGTGGTCTAACTTTCTTGTTATGTCTTCTGTCCTGATATCAGTGTAATGATGGTATCTTTGTGTGAGTGAAGAAGTGCTTCAATTTTCTGGAAGTGTTTGAGAAAGATTAGTGTTAATTCTCTATGGATGTTTGGTAGAATTCACCAGTGAAACCGTTTGGTCCTGGACTTCTCTTTTTGGGTGTTTTTTGATTATTGGTTCAATTTTAATTGTTATGTCTGTTGAGATTTTCTGTTTCATTTTGAGTCAGTTTAGGTTGTTTGTGTATTTGTAGGAACTTGTGCATTTTGTTTAGGTTACCCAATTTGGATACAGTTATTCATAATGTTCTCTTATTAAATTTTTATACTTCTTTAAGGGTAGTAGTAATATCTTTACTTTCATACATATTTAGCTACTTGTGTCTTCTTATATTTTCTTTGTTGTCCAAAGTTAAGTTTAGTCAAGTTTATTGAGCTTTTCAAAGAACTAACTTTTGATTTTATTGATTCTGTTGTTTTTGTATTCTCTATTTTGTTTATCTCTTTTCTAAATCTTTCCACCTTTCTTGATATGGTCTGAATAGTTGTGCCTTCCCAAAATTCTTATGCTGAAAGATCCCCTTAGCTATAGTATAAAAAGTTGAGGCCTTTTGGAGATGACTATACAGAGATTAGTGCCCTTATGAAAGAGTTCTGGAGGAGCTTGTTAGCTGGTTGTGATGTGAGGACACAATGAGATGGTGCTTGTTGCATTCAGCTTTTTTGCTGCTGTGACTAAAATACCTGACAAGAATAATTTTAGAGGAGGAAAGTTTATTTGGGAGCTCATGGTTTCAGGAGTGTCAGTGTCAGTCCATAGACAGTCAAGTTCCATTCCTTAGTGCTCGAGGTGAGGCCAAACATCATGGTGGAAGAGTATGGTGGAGGGAAGTGTCTCAAGATGTAGCACCAGGAAGGAGAGATAGAGATAGAGAGATAGACAGAGAGAGAGAGAGAGAGAGAGAGAGAGAGAGACTGACTCTACTCACTAAATACAAAATATGTACCCCAAAGGCATGCCCCCAATGACTCACCTCTTTTAGCCATACCCTGCCTGCCTTCAGTTACCACTCAGTTAATCTCAATTGAATTAATTCACTGATTGGGTTAAGGCTTTCATAACCCAAACATTTTACCTCTAAGACTTATTGCATTGCCTCACACATGAGCTTTTCGGGGATACCTAATATCCAAATCATAACACTAACATATAGTCTATCTTGGGAATTGTTCTATGTGCATTTGAGAAGAATGTATATTCTCCTATTGTTAGGTTGAACTTTCTTCATATCTCTGCAGAGTCTATTTGGTTTGTAGTATCCTTCATTTTCTCTATGTCCTTATTGGTCTTCTTCCTAGATGTTCTATTCATTATTAAAATTGGTATATTGAATTTTCCAACTGTTAATGTAGAACTCTCTTTTCAGTTACTCTTTCTATACTTTCACTTTCAATCTATTTATGTCTTTGATCTAAAGTGAGTCTGTTATGCAGCATATAGTTGGATCATGTTTTATCCATTCTGTGAATATGTCTTTTTACTAGAGAGTTTAATCCCCTTATGTTTAAAGAAATTGCTGATAAATAAGGATTTGCTTTTGCCATTTTTCTATTTGTGTTCTATATGTCTTACAGCTTTTCCCCCTATTATGCTTTTTTTCATGCTTTGTTTATATTCTCTTAGGGAGTTGTTTTGATTCCCTTCTCATTTCCTTTTATGTTGTTTCTTAGAGATTTTTTTGTATGGTTGCCATGGAGATTAGATATGACATCCTAAATTTAAAACAATCTATGATCACATCACTTAATGATGGGGATACAGTCTGAGAAATGTGTTGTTGGGCAATTTGATTGCTGTGCAAACATTACAGAGTATCCTTATACAAACTTAATGGTATAGCCTATTGCTCCTTGGCTATAATCCTAAATAGCATATTACTACACTGAATACTATAGGCAATTGTTACACAATGGTTAGTATTTGTGCATTCAAACGTACATTATCATAGAAAAGGTATAGTTGAAATGTGATGTAAAAGATAAAAATATTATACCTGTATAGGGCACTTGCCATGAATAGAGCTTTCAGGTCTGGAAGTTGCTGTGGGGAGTCAGTATGTGAATGGTGAGTGAATGTGAAAGCCTAGAACATTATTACCCTACTATTAATGTTTAAAACTCAGTACACGTAGGCTATAGTAAATTCACAAAACCACAACAAAAACAAAACAATTCAGTACTGGATTAATCTTAGGTTACTGTAGCATTTTACTTTAGACATTTTTTATTATTTTAAAACTTTTTGACTTTTATGATAACTCTTAACCAAAAACAAATGGGTTGCACAGGTATACAAAATATTTTCTTCATTTACATCCTTATTCTAAAATCTCTTCTATTAAAATTTATTTGGTATTTTTAAACTATTTTTCTTAAAAACAAATACACACACATTAATCTTGGTCTACACAGGGTCAGGATCATCAATATCTGTCTTCCACTTCTACATCTTGTCCCACTGGAAGGTCTTCAGGGGCAGTTACACCCATGGAGCTGTCACCTCCAATGAATAACAGTGCCTTCTCCTGGAACATCTCCTGAAGAGCTTGCCAAAGGCTCTTCTTGAGGAGGTATCTTTTTTCAGAAATATTTCCACAGTGGTTTGCTTGGTTTGTTTTTTTCTCCATCATTGATTGCTTATAAGCAGATAATGGACCATGAACATTCCTCTCTATTAACAAAACCTTTTGGTATTGGGATCCAGATTTTCTAACTTTTTAAGGAACTTGCTGAGGTCTGCAAGGCTTCTACTAAACTCTTCATTAGGAATGTTTTTGGAGGTTCTTTTTCTTCTTCTGTGGTTTCCTTTTTTCTTGTGTCTTCTTCAGCTATGTGTCCACTAGGCAACAGGAATTTTTTAGCTGTTTTCATCTTATGGAACCACCATTATGTATGCAATTCCTCATTGACTAAAAATATTATTAGTCAAAACATCTGGGACAATTGACTGCATATTGAATTGATACCAATTTAACCTCACAAACACAAAAACTGCTCTTATGCATCTCTGTCCTCTCCCCTTTTGTTGTGCCCAAATGGATCTTTATACATTGTATGCCCTGTAACACAAACTAATGATTATTTTTATATATTTGTCTAGTACTTGTTTATTATATTTATCAATGAATTTATCTTTACCAAAGATTTTTATTTCTTCATTGAACTTAAGAGTTAGTTTATTGTGACTTTCTAAATTTCCCAGTGAACAGGATTGTTTTTGAATGTCCTAAATTCCGAGAGAAATGCATCTTTTGCTTCAGATAGTCTTTTGTGTATTTGGACTCTAATACTTTGGCCTAGGCATCTGAGGGGTGTGGATTCAGCTTGCATAGTTTTCCAGCTCTTACACCCTGAGTTATAAGTTAGGCAAAATATAGAGGAATGCCTTGCATCCAGGTCACCCCAGACAGGTTAGAACAGACATATGCAACATTTTGCAAATAGGTCAGCTCAGCTCCCTCCTAATCCATGGCAATAGTTCCATATTGAGAACATGGGATGTTAACACTTTAATAATGCTATTTGAGACTACTACCACTTGAAGACCATGTCCACTTTCATACCCCTGGCACTTTAAGCCTTTACCATTTAAAAGATTGCCACCACATCAGGGAGAGAGTAAGTATGGGCATGTGAAATTACTATAAAATTTGTCTTAAAGTGCCCTTTTTTTGATTCTGTACTTGGTGATATGTTTTGACTATTTTCCACAGTTCACAGAATTGGTTCTAACAGCTTCCGCTTCTTTTTTATGTTTCTGTGAGGAGATGAGAACTTCCTTTTGTGCACTTTTGCTGTCTAATGCTAAACTCTTAGGTTTTAAGCCTGATGACTTTTGAAATTTTGCCCTTTGACAATAGTGATTGAATAGAAAAAAAAATTATAGACAGTTTTGTTTGATGTGGTGTATCTTTTTTGCCTTATGTATTGAATCAATTATGACTAATTACTTCATTTGAAAGGCAGATAAGTTGATAGAACCAAGAAGCCAGCCTGTTTCTACTATAAGTTTGAAATAGTATTTTTTATTACATAAAGACAAAGCTCTTATTTAATTGACTTGGGTATTTCCATTTTTCTTATGTGAGCATTTTGTTAAGCACTTAAAAATTGCACTGGACATGGTTTGACTTCTCGTGATTAGAAAGCTAAAATTTGAAAAAATAGCATCAAACAGTAGAATTTTTAGAAGGAACCTCACAGATTATATGATCCCATTTATTCTGATATCCCCAAAGAGATTTAATCCATATCTTCTCAGAATTAGATTTGACCTTACCTTACTGAATCTAAATATTTCAGGGGTTTAATCTGATAATTTATCTTTTAAAAATTTCCTGTTTCTCATGTGCAGATAGAGGAAGACATAATACGATTTAACTGTCTGGATTTAAGTAAGAGAAATATGAGGCCACATTAGTCAAAGGGACTTGACCACAGTGGGACCTCTTTAGAGGCAATAAAATACTCCATTAAGTTTGTAATTCTGGAATGAAAGATCAGATTCCTTAGAAAGCAAATAAACCAGAAAAGAAGTAGAAAAAAATTATTCTTGTTAAAGTTAGTAGCATGAAGTATATTTAAAATTAGCATGAAATCTGCAAGGTACTGATAGTTGGTTTAGCAAAACTTTTCTACTAGATAGCTGATTTTGAAGATACAAACTAAGTAATTTTTTGCTTATCTTTACAAATGATTGCAGGCAACAATGCAAATATTGAGACCCTATGCCCCCAAAATAAAAATAAAAATAAAAATGCAGAGATTAATATCTCTCTTTGAAGATTTTTTATGCTTATGGAAACATCTGGAACACACAAGACTCATGAAATGTAAACATAAATCAGCTTTATATTTGTCTCCCTGTGTTCTCTTTAAGTTTTGTAGGTAAACCAAGTTCTTACTCTGCTCCATGAAAACTCAGGCTGGCCCTGTGACTTTCGTGGTAATTTTTAGGTACGACAAAGTCCTCTGGTTAGAATTAAAATGTCCACGTTCATTAATAAACACAAATGGTAACTTAACATGAAGTTAACGTTTTTCCACCTCTACTGACTGGAGCTTGCTACATGGGATTGCTCTTAATGGGAAAAGGGACTTGCCAGCTCTCCCCTACCACTTCTTTTTTTCTCTGTCTTGCTGACCTGGGTTGTGAATTGGAGTAAGCTCAAAGAGTAGAGGAAACAGAATGAGAAAATTCTTAAGACATGGATGCTTTCTCTGAGCTTGAATTAAAAAAAAAAAATCATCCTTCTGTGAGTGCTTCTGTAAGTTCCTTGAACATGTCTTGTTTCTTTACCTTCTGGATCACTGAGGGTCTCTTATCTATGTTCTGAGTGAAGCCTCCTAGATAGTCCCTAAGACTTATTCCATTCTGCCTGTCTTGACACACATATGTGAAGGTTATACCTTGCATATATGCATTTACCTGATAACAGAGCCTTATTCAAACACATTTTAGGGCTCTATATTTATTATCTTTCATTGAAGTCACTTGAATAATAAGACTTTTTCTAAAGTTTACGATTCAAATTGAACTTCATTATAGTTCACATGGTAGCAGTTAGTGCAACATTGAGCTTCCAAGGTATTTCAACATTGTGTAATTTTCTGGAAATGACAAAACCTACACAAAATATTAGATCAACTTTTGATAAAACCTGAAAACCCTTCTCAATACTCTGTAAGCTTTTCTTTACTTATTATAAACACCACTACCTTTCAAGTGAGATGTAGATGCCTTGCCAAGCATAAACATGATTTTCTAAATGCAATAAATTGTAGTTTGGACTATCCGTACTAAGTGAATAGGAAATTTGGAAAATTGGCTGTTTTATTGCCAGTTTTCATGCACAAATCTGCCTGTGCTTTGGAATCATGTGAGCACAATTTTAGACACAAAGATTCTCCACCTTCACTATAAACATAGTGAATTAGAATCTATAGAGTTGGGTTCCAGGAAGCTTAACATTCTAACACTCCTCCTTGGTGGTTCTGATGACCTATTTAAACCATGATCCTTCTTGTGGACTGGGATATCTACAAGCTTATTTATCAAATGCTTTCAATGTTCTCCTTTCAAAACTTTCCTTCCATTGTCTATTTGAACTTTAAAAGGAAGGTCATTTAGAGACTAAGTCAACATAACAACTCATCAAAGTCACTACAACCAACAATATACTTCACTTTCCTCTTCCCTGAAAATTTCACACCTAAGAAACCTTTTTTTTTTTTCTTCAGGAAATTAAAAAGAGGAAAGGGAATGAGCATGTCATATATAACTTCTATCTTTTCTAGTCTTTCTGATTTATTCACCTTTGTTATTTTCTTAAACTCCTATAAACTAATGTTGATGTTTTGGGAAAGTACTCATTCTAATAAAATTTTATTTTAAAATAGCACTTTACTCTTGGCCCTGGAATTTGTATGTATATGTGTTATGTGAGTTGATTTGAGACCCTGAAATGAATTCATAGCAACAGCATATTGGGAGAAAGTGAAATACAGCCTCATTGAAGGAATTTTATGTGTAATAAGAAATTTTAGCTATTTAAATGTGATCTTACCTGAAGAAAATCTGCAGTCATATTCCTACTGTTTTGGAATCACTGGCTCCAGTTCCTTAGTTGTCCCTCTTAGATATCCAACCCAAACTTGGTCTCTCTCCTTACTGAAATATCTGGAGGCAGATATCCACTATTTGTCTTGAATCAATTTTTGGCAAGTAAAATCTAAAACCAAAGTTTATTGCTAATTTTTTGTAATGTAATGTTGTAGCTATAGGGAGAAAAAGCACAGCATACTTTGAAATGTCTTGTATATATCCTTCTATATCCTTACTTTTGCTGGTCTGACAAGGAAATAGGCACTAGTTGAGTAATTCAAAATATGGTATGTTTTAACCCTTTTTCTCTAAATTAGTAGCAACTTTTCCATGGAGCCCACATCACCAGTAGAGGAGAATCCTGAAAATGGTTTAAAACAATACCTTCATAAATTTTGTTAACCACAATATGCACTGAACTAGTTTTGAAATGCAGGAGCTACTTAGTATTGTGTTATGACTTCCTGGACTTCAGGAGTGACTGAAAACATAAATGGATATGTATTCTGTCTTTGGTATAGCTTGCCCTCTGCCATAGTTTGGATATGATTTGATTATGTTCCTCTAAAAGTTCATGTACTGAAAGGTTGGTCCCAGTGTGGCAGTGTTAAGAGGTGGTAAGACCTTTAAGAAGTGGGGCTTAGCCAGGCACAGTGGTGCACACCTGTAATCCCATCTATTTGGGAGGATGAGGTGAGATGATCACAAGGCCATCTGGGCCAGTCTGGGCAACTTAGTGAGACCCTATTCTCCCAAAATAAAAATAAAAAGCACTGGATTGTAGCTCAGTGACAGAGGACTTGCCTAGCATGCACAAGGTCTTGAGTTCAAACCCCAGTACAACAAAATAGATAGATAATTAGATAGATAGATAGATAGATAGATAGAAGTGGGGTCTAGTGGAAAGTGTTTAGGAAATTGTGGGTGCCACCCTCAGAAGGATTAATGTAGTTCTCATCAGACCCCAATTAGTTCCTGAGAGCAAGTTATTATAAAAGGAGCAAGTTTAACTCCTGAATCTATCTGGTTTCCTGTCTTGCCATGTGTATTTTCCCTCTCACATTTACTCCCACTATGACACCATCCACCATGTTGTTACACAGTGAGCCTTGCCAGTATGCTACCATGCTCTTAGATATCCAAAACTGTGAGCTAAATGAACCTCTTTTATTTACAAATTACCTAGACTCTGGTAGTCTGTTATAGGAAAAAAAAAAGACTAAGATACCTTCCATCCTTCCATTAACTATTATAGTCCATTCACACCCTGCTGAAGATCAGAGTGGAGTTAACTATCTTCAGTGCTTCAGTAAATATTTGAAATTTTGAAATGTTAGTCCATGTATTATTGTTTGGCTTGCTACATAAAAATCACCCAGGAGAGTTTGGTAAAAGTACAGATTTCCAACGTTTCTGTCCTCTACCCGCTTTTCTGTCATTTGGTCTGGGATAGTGCCTAGGAATTTAAAGGAATTCCACAGACTACTGTGGAAAATGCCCCAGAGTTTTCTGACTTGATGTGCAATTCAAGAACATCATCAATTGATGGAATTTCAGTATGGAAGCTACCTCTGCAAATTTTATAATTTTTTCCTCCAAATTTACAGGTTTGACTGTGTACGAAACAAAATGTGGGTTGCAATCTTTGGAGTGGTTTCTGCTGCCTTTGCAGTGGTGAGCGGCTTTGGCCTGATGTTGTACATTGGGGTGCCATTTGTGATCATAGTTGCAAATTCACCATTTCTTATTCTAGGTGAGTAAAACAAAATGTGAGGCTACACATTGTGTATATAGGGTGTGTG
>PVHX01004102.1:82489-131521 GCA_004024805.1 Geosciurus inauris
TCTCTCTCTCTCATAAACACAGAGAACTGAAAATATTAGAATAAAGTGAGACAGCTTGTTTTCTTATTAGAATAATCAGTTCTAGTACAATTGAAGATTTGGGGAAGGTTGTGTGCAAATGAACAGCTTGATATTCTTCTATGGGAAAATGTAAGCTGACACTTTTGTTTTTAGTCCAAGTTTGCAACAAATCAAAAGATTTAAAAAGGGAGCATCTTTGACCTACCAATTCCACTTCTGGGAATTTGATCTAATAATTGGCCAAGTAATTAAAAGTAGGAGAAGTATGTTCATTTTGGTATAATTTGGAATAAGAAAATATTGGAAGCAACCCAATTTCATATCAATATGGGATTTGTCAAGTGGCACATATCATACTAAAATGCTGGAATCATATTCAGTCTTTTTGAAAAGGTATATATGTAAGTTAAATGAAGATTTATGGTTATAAAGCAGGATGCTTGAAATGGAAAGATAGTAGTATGCATATGCTTACATAAGACAAATCCTAAATGGGTATTATCCCTGAAGTGTGGAATTACAGTTGTTTTCCAATGTTTTGTCATCTGCATGGTATCTTCAGAATTTATTTTACAGCAAGCATGAGAAATCAAAGGTGTTTAAAATTTGCAAAGTAAGCAACTTGGACGAAATAATTTTTGGTTTTCTGGAGGAGGTGGTGGATGAGATGTGCAAAGGGTGTCAGTGTATGCTGGGTCTTCAAGGAACACCTTCTGTACACACTCAATCACTCAGTGTACTCTGCAGCCATAAGTAACTATAGTTAAGGTGCATTAATTGATTTAATATAAGCCATTTTTGTACAGTCTATGTATAGATAGGAGCATGTATGTACATATGTGTATATGATTTCAGCAGTTTAAACAAGAAATGCATGAGGACAATTTCTGAACAAGGTTCTGTAAGTAATAAAGTTAGTTTTCAAATACCTAACATATCAGTGAGTTCATTCTTGGTCCTTAGTGCTTGTACTTGTTCCCTTTGGTCCAACTGAACATGACTAGAATTCTCAAAGCTGGTGACAGTAAGGGTGCCACAGTGCAGACTGCATAGCTTTGTGCTCATTTGGATCATCCTACCTTGATCATACCTATGGAACATCTGAACTGGAGCAGGTTGCAGTCCCCAGTATTCTCCCAAATTTACCATGTAATCCATTAAAAAAAAAGAAATTAAGATCAATACTTCAGTTCCATGTACTGATGTTATATCAATACATATTGAAGCAAAGGCTCACAAGAGTGAATGTAGTGTGAACTTTAGTAGAAAGTTTGAGGGAGGTGCAATTTATCTTCAACATGCTCAGGCTACCCTTTCTAGTTCCCTTTCTTTATAATCTTTTCCCAGTCTTTATTGATGGCTTCAGAATCTTCAAATACTCTTGTGTTCTATTTTACACCAATCATGAATTGTCTTTGTGGAAAGGAGCTAATAACCTAGTAGGCACTGATAAATAAAGATTCTTACGGTTTACTGTGGTACATATTTCTGATCTCAGGAGCACTGGCCTTAGCAGCAATGAGATCATGCCTTATTCTCAGCAAGTGAAATTTGAATAACAGCATTCTAGGTGTCAAAGACAGACTAGCAGGAAATGGCATTTGTGTAGGTTTCTGTGTCTATGTCTATAAAGTATGAGATACCATTCAAATTTACCACCTTGATAGCCTGATGTTAACTGTACAACACACATATCCAGCTTATATCTTTTTTTAAAAAATATTTTGTTTAGTTGTAGATGAACACAGTATCTTTATTTATTTTATGTGGTGCTGAGGATCGAACCCAGTGCCTCACGTATGCAAGGCAAGCGCTCAACCGCTGAGCCATAGCCCCGCCCCCCTCCAGCTTATATCTTAAGTAACAGAATGTTGGCTGAGTGTATTTGTATGTTAGTGTAAAATGGTTTATGAAAGGAAGAGATCTTTTATGCAATGTAGTGAAATCAAAGATATGTTGCTGGTGCTACATCAAGTAACAATCAGGTAGGTTTCCTGATTTCATCACTCAATCACCTCAAGTGAAGGCTGGGATGAGAGTATACCATGCTATGTGCAAATAATAGGAGCATGTGCAAAGCAAAGACTTAATACAGAGGATGGAATGGTGAATTCTTTTATGGATTCGGAGGCAAGCTGAGAAAGCGTCATAGAATAGTTAGAGTTAAGCAGAGAATGGGCAAGATAAATAATACCTTGAGACAGAAAAAAGGAATGGTCCATTTTTTACTTTTTGATGTATATTAATATATATGAAGATTCGTTTCTTTTTTTTAACAGGTGTTGGGGTTGATGATATATTTATCATGATTTCTGCCTGGCAGAAGACCAGTCTTATGGATAACATAGAAGAACGGATGTCCAATGTCTATTCAAAGGTGGCAGTGTCCATTACAATCACAACTGTCACCAATGTCCTGGCCTTCTATACAGGAATTATGAGTTCTTTCAGGTCCGTACAATACTTTTGCATCTATACAGGAACAACCCTACTCTTTTGTTATTTTTATAACATCACCTGTTTCGGAGCATTTATGGCCCTGGATGGTAAAAGAGAAGTACTCTGCCTACGCTGGTTGAAAAAGCCAGATCAAAAATATTCCTCATTAAAAAAGACTTGCTGTCTCCCATTTTCTTCTATTCCAGATGCACAAGGAACTGATATCCATCCAATGAATTTGTTCTTTAGAGACTATTTTGGTCCTTTACTCACAAGAACCATGTCCAAGATTTTTGTAGTGGTGGTATACATTTTGTACATCATAAGCAGCGTATATGGGTGTTTCCAAGTGCAGGAAGGTTTAGACCTTCGAAATCTAGCAAGTGATGATTCCTACATTACACCATATTTTAATGTAGAGGAAGATTATTTTTCAGATTATGGTCCCAGGGTTATGATTATTGTTACTAAAAGTGTTAACTACTGGGATGAAGATGTAAGGGAAAAATTGGAAAAATGTGTAGAGAAATTTGAAAACACTGACTATGTAGATAGAAATCTTACAGAGTTTTGGTTACATGCATTTATGAATTATATGAAAAGTAGTGGACAAGAGCCTAATGATAAGGATACTTTTATGAATGGTATGTCTGATTTTTTAGGTAAATTTCCAATTTTTACATATGATATTAATATTTCATCATCAAATGAAATAATTTCTTCCCGGGGCTTCATTCAGACTATGGGTGTTTCTTCCTCAACCAATAAGAAAATAATGTTACTCCAATTACGAGAAATAGCTGAAAACTGTGAAGTTCCTCTAATGGTGTATAACCAGGCATTCATATATTTTGATCAGTATGCTGCAATCATAGAAAACACTGTGCGGAATATCATGGTTGCGTCGTCAGCTATGTTCGTTGTTTCCTTATTGTTAATTCCTCATCCATTGTGTTCCTTGTGGGTAACTTTTGCTATTGCTTCTGTGATTGTGGGAGTAACAGGTTTCATGGCATTCTGGAATGTCAATCTTGATTCCATATCCATGATTAATCTTGTCATTTGTATAGGGTTTTCTTTTGATTTTTCTGCACACATATCTTATGCATTTGTTTCCAGTACTAAGACCTCCGTAAACCAAAAAGCAATTGAGGCATTATATCTGCTAGGCTATCCAGTGTTACAAAGTGCAATTTCAACAATAGTAGGGGTATGTGTTTTAGCTACAGCTAAAGCATACATCTTCAGGACATTTTTCAAGATTATGTTCCTTGTTATGGTATTTGGGGCTGCTCATGGCCTAATTTTTATTCCAGTCTTCTTAACCTTTTTTTGAAGGTTTGTTTGAATATCCACTAACAAATCAAAGACCAGTTATAGAATTGCCTCAATCCCATCTGATAAAAAAATGCACTATTAAGAATAGTCAAATAAACTTTTAACAAAGGCATGTTTCCTTGACTTGGAAATCCTACTTTAAATTGTTATTTAACATATCCTGAGAAAAATTAATTAGTTTTCCATTAAAATATCTTTACTAAATTAGAAAGTGTTGTCATCTTTATTGTAGTGTCTACAATCAAGTATAAGATTAGAAATTTATTCCTAGAATTCAAGTATTTCATATATTGTTCATACTATAAATGGAATATTATTTTCATTGTACTTTTTACATGCATTATTTTGTGAAAATGCAACTTATTTATTCTCCCACTTCAGGGCTTTTCTATGCATTTCAATGGTATATTTTGATGAACAGAAGTTGTTAAAGTTTATAAATCCAATTTATCATTCTTCTCATGGTTAGTGATTTCTGTGTCCTAAGAAATCTATGACGACTCCAAGGCTACAAAAAAATCATCTTTTCAAAGCTAAGATTTAAAATTTTACATTTAGATATATGATCCATACACATGTATTTGTTAGGAGATATAGGTAGGGATTTATTTTCTTCCCAGAATAGCTACCTAGCTGTCCCAGCCTCATTTGTCAAGACAATCCTTAGCATAAGATTAACTTGGCACCTATGTTTAACAACCATGGACAGTTTGTATGTGGCTTTATTTATGTGCCGTTGATCTGCTTGTTTACACTAAGGGTAATACCACTCTGCTTTGATTATTGAAACTTTATATTAATTTTAAAGTCAGGTGTATAAATGTCCAACATTTTTTTTTCTAACATGTTTTGGCTACTCTAGTTCCTTTGAATTTACATGTTAGTTTTAGAGAATCATTTGTCAATTTCTTAAAAATTCCTCTGGGATCTCCTCTGGGTTATGATGACTTATATGCCTATTTGGGGAAAATACATATCTGAGCGATATTAGGTCTTCCAGCCCATGACCATAATTTATTTCTCCACTTCAAGGTTGTCTTTAATTTCATTCAAGAATATCGTGTAGTTCTCAATAGATTTACTCCTAAGTATTTTTAATATTCATGTCATTGTAAATAATATTAATTTAAAATTCCTTTTCAAGACTTTTAAATTAGTACTTAAAAATACAATTGCTTTTGTTATACATTGTGTAATCTTGTCATGTTCATTTATTGGTTCTTGTAGATTTTTGTATAGTTTCTTTAGTATTTTTTATCTACACAATTATGTAATGGCTTATAAAGATCATTTTATTTAATTCTTCATAATCTTCCTCTCTTTTTTCTCACTTGCTTAATGCACTGGCTAAAATATCCAATAAAATGTTGTAAAAAATAAAAAAGCTGAGAAAAAATTGCCTTGCTCCCAACTTTCTAGGGAACATGTTCACTTTTTCATCAGTATGATGAGTATCAGGGAGTTTTCATAAAGGTCTTCTATCAGGTTGAAGAAGCACCTTTTTATTTCCAGTTTGTGTAGATGTTATACCATGGATGGGTTTGTCAAATACTTGTTGTCCATATCATTAGTCATAGTCATATCATTTCTTTCTTATTCTGTTAATGCAGTAATTTATGGTAAGTGGTTTTAAAAAATTACACAAACCTTGCATTACTAGAATGACCCACATTTGGTCATAGCATATTATTATTTTCATATATTGCTATTATTTTTAATGTATTTTTCCCTGTGCTCATGAGGGCTATTGGTTTGCACTTCCCTTTTTTGTAATGTCTTTCTCAGATTTTCATATCAGGGTTGTGCTACCCTCAGGAAATGAGCTGGTAAGTGTTCCTCCTCCTCTAGTTCCTAAAATAGATGATATATGGTTGATGTTATTTCTTCCTCATTTTTCCTTAAATGTTCAATAGAATTCACCAGTGAAGTTGTCTGGGTCTGGAATTTTCCTGGAAAATTGTGTTTTGTTTTGTTTTTAATTCCAAATTCACTTTTGTTGACAAGTTACAAGTACATTCAGATGTCTGTTTCTTCTTTGCTCGATTTTGATGTTTTGTCTTTTAAAGAATTGAACCATTTTTCAGCAAAGTGGTCAATTGATTATTTCCTTATTATTTTAATGTTTCTAGTGATAGTCCCTGTGGAACTCTTGATATTGGTAATCTGTTTTGTATCTGTTTTATCTTTTGATCAGTATGGCTAAAAGTTATGAATATTATTAAATTTTTCAAAGAACCAACTTTTGGCATTTTTTTATTTTCTCTGTTATTTCTCTCATTCATTGATATCTGCTCTCTGTTCCTCCCTATTTGCCATCTGCTTTAGGCTTAATATTCTCTTTATTTAGCTTTTTAAGGCAGTAAATTAAGCCATTAGTTTTAAACCTTTTTATCTAAGAAAACTTGCAATACTATAAATTTCCTTCTGTACTTCTATACACATTTTTATATATGAATGTTCATAATTATTTCAAAATAAATTTAAATTTTCCTTATGTTTTTCTTTGACCTATGGATCAAAAGATATCTTTGTTTTCTCCTCATTTTTAAAGAATTCTTTAACTGGATTCAGAACTTTAAGTTGAGAGGATTTTCTTAAGCACTTTTTAAGATGTCATTGCATTATCTTCTTTATACAATGCTTTGATTAGAATTGAGCCTCATTCCTACATTATTTCTATCAATTATACCTTTATTTTCCTCTAGTTACTTTGATGATATCCTTTATTACTGGTTTTCAGCAATTTGACTGCTTTTTTTCTTTTACTTAATCTTCTTTAGTATCTTTGAGTTTGTGGAATCTGTGACTTGATAATTTTCATCATATTTGGAAATGTTTCAGCCTTCTGGGCATCTGATTGCTAGTATGTTGTTATTATTTTTAGTTGATTCATATAATTATAATATTCTTCAAGTTGACATTACTATTAGCAAATTTGAATTATTGATGCCTTCATTAGACTCTGCAACAACCCATATTTTATTGAAAAAATACTTTTTCTACACCTGGTAAGATTACTGACAAGCAAAAAAAAATTCTGCTATGTGACAGCTATTCATTATGGGATTTTTTTGCATTTAAATATTTAAATATTCAGTCCATATATTTTCATCATGACTCTATTTTATTGTGATTATCATTTTAAGCAAACCTGTAAAATAATTTCTGATTATCTCAAATGTTTTACTAAGTCTAATAGTGATGTTGCAAAAAAATAGGCATTTTCTAGTTCATTTCTCCTTTAGTGCAGAATATAAATTTTTGTTAAAAGTCAAAATTCGGCAAAAAGCTTTCTCACAAGTTGAGAAGTCACAAGAAACAATTACAAAATTTCAAAATTAGATTGTGTAAAGTGTTTGAACTCTTGTTTAATTTGTTTACTTCCTTTCTCTTTCGGGGTGGTAAAAATGGCTGTCATTTAAGCAAATCTGTTTTCGGTAATCCCATTTTGCTGAAGGCTTCAAAACTTTTAAGTTTGGTGTTTTATTTGGTGACTACTTTGATTAAAGATTCACAACTGATTTTAAACTAGTTACAGCAAGAATGAACAGAAGACTCATTTACATAACAGAATTCAAATCCATTTTAAAACAAAATTGATTTGCAAACTGATCCTTCAAAGTACTGCTAAAGTCAGATAGCAAAGAGAAAAAAATGCATGCTGCCATGCTTAAATATTTTAAAATTTTAACATCAGCTTAATTCCCAAATATCTGTCGTTCAGTCCTTCAAGTATTATATTTAATCATTTTCTCCTCCCTTACATATTCCTCATTTGCAATCTTTTTATCCATTCATACTCACAAATGAAGGGCTCTTCTGTTTAGTATATACGTTATTGGTAATTTTTTAATATAATTGTTAACTCTGTCTCCAGCAGCCAAAACTGGTTTTCTACTATTGTCCTGGTAAAACGTCTAGTTAAATTTGTCCTGGATGTCTTATTTTTGAAGTGTTATTAGAATAGTGGAATTAAAATAAGCCTGAATTGGTTTGATATACCTCTGCTTTTTACTTTCAGATTCTGCCATGGTCTAGTCTAGTGATGTGGATGTCACAAGTGACTGAATAGAATTCTCACTTTAACAGTGGTTAACTCTGAAAAATCACCCACTGACAAACCACATTTCCTCCAGATCCTTTACAAATGCTCTGAAAGTAACACATCTCTTTCAGTGTCAATGGGTAGAGAGCTCACTGAAGAAAATGAAGTATGCTCAGATATGGATGGTTAAGGACAGCTATGTTTTCATTAGATCCTTTATTAGTAAAGCCATACTAGCTATTTTAATAAATTAGCCCCAACATTTAACTGGCTTACACAATGGAATGTGTTCTTACTCACACATTAGTCACTATATAGCTGTCATTTCCAAGTGATTCAGGAACCCAGGTTCCTGCCAATTTATGATACCATGTTTCAATTGGCTCTTCTGCTGCCTATATCTAGGCAGTGGGATAAGACAAAGTGTCTTGAAGGTTTTCTCTGGAAGTGACACATCACATCCATTTATATTCTATAGCCAACTACTGGTCACATAGCCATGCAAGGAAACAAGGGACTAGAAACTATAAACTTTGGGTGGGAAGCCATAATTCAATTGAAATTTTGTAGTTTGGAAAGGGTAGCACAATTTTTGTTTGACAGCAAGCTCATTGATTCTTAACTTTTTGAAATACACTAAAGTAAATTCCAGATGGGTCTATTATTAATGAAAAAGGAGTGGAAAAATATCACAAAAAGGGAAAAGTCTGTCTTTTATACACAAAATTCAGAACTCACGAAAGAAAAACAGTAGTTAACTCAACAAAAGAAGCCATGACAACCAGCAAAAAATAAGTGATGACATATAACTATAAAAATATGAAAAGGGCCATTTTTTTTAGTATATGAGTGGTTCTTGTAAGTTAAGAAGAAAATCCCAGAAATCTAATAGGAAAATGAGCAAAAGATGTAATAGTTCACCCCAAAAGGAAATAGAATGATACTAAGCAATAAATTCAAAAGTAAACCAAAGTAAGATACCAATGGCACAAATCAAACACTTTGTTGACATTGTGGAATATGCTGTGGCAACACAAACTAAGATATTGCTTATGAGAATATAAACTATACATATTAATTTCTTCTTTTAATAATTTTTATTAATTTTTCTATTTTTCACAAAGCAGGGGGCGCTGTATATTTATTTAGTTGTGTTGCTAAGGATCAAACCCAGGGCTTCATGCATGTGAGGCAGACATGCTACCACTAAGCCACATCCCTAGCCTGCATATTCATTTCTCAGTAACAACCTATGGGTCCATGAAGAGAATTCTAGCTAACTTGGGTTTCGTCTATACACACTGAAAAAGTGTGGAGCTGTTGAAAAGAATAACATGAATCTACATGCACTGACACATTAAGATGCTCTCATATGTTGGATGAAAAATGTAATCTGCGTAAAAAGCTTCTGCAATAGTATTTATGAAAAAGTTTGTAAATATCTTTGACATGCATGTAAACACATAGAAAAGTATAGGTATAAAGACCCACATTTCATCCTTTGAGAAGAGGAATGAGAAAGTTTTCGACTTTTGCACTTTTCATTCCTTATACTCACTTCTAATTTTTACAAGGACAAAGCATATGCACATTACATTTGAAACCAGGTAATAGCAATCATAGCTAAGTCAAGTGTATCAGGTTCACAAACACTTTACCTGAGAACTGTACTACTAGATGAACCCCATGATAGGTAAATAAAGGCTGCCACTTAAGTCACATGTCACATCTTTGCCATTTGTGTGTGTGTGCACGCGTGCATGCATGTGCCTATAAACCAGCCAAATTCTCCCAGTAAATTGTGAGTCCTATAGGTGAGGCATGCATTTGATCACCTTTGTGAAGTGTTTCTTATATTTGTTGAACTCCTAAGAGGATTGAGAAGCTGCAAACAAATTTCAGGATAGTTAGGCAAAGGATCAAACCATGTGCTCCTGAATGATGCCTCCATTATCCAGCCACAAGCAGCCAGAACTCAAAGAGACTTCCTAGAATTTCTGCAGGTAACCTTCAGGTAGGTAGAGATGGTAGCTCTGTCTGTTACGAAGAATTTCTGGCTGCTGAGCCCTACCTAACAATTAAATCAAGAGACAAGGCCTCTTTTAAGAATTTAAAATGCCAGGCAAAGGGAGAGGAAATTAAAGTATTAGGGAGAGGAACAACCTTGTGGAACTCTGCCAACGACAACTCCCCCAAAGAGCTGCCTTGTTAAAAGTCCTATGTGAGAACCTCACTTATGCTTCCCAGAAGTTTACTAAGTTCCTCTAAGTTTACTTCAGAGGCAGAGCCTGGGCTGTGGGCAGATTCCTAGGTAAAATGCCTATTGGAGGCAGATCTTCCAGTATGGACCCTGGAGCTGGAAGTCAGTTGGACTGGAAACTAGAAGTGAGGTCAGTACCAGGGCTTGCCTATACCCCAGAGAGGGTTTGCCAGTGACTGTCAACACAAAGGTCAAAGCAGCTAGGATGGTCAAGGCAAGAGTTGGAGTGGCTTCAGAGATGGAAGCTGCTGCAGCAGGTGCCGCAGCCAAGCTGTGAGTGTCCCTGAGTGTAAGAAGAGGTCATAACTTAAGTGAAGTCCAAGGTCAGGGTAGGAGCCTGAGGTGTTGGAACCCAGGTCAGAACTTAGGCTAGGAAGGGAATAAGACACAGTTCCTTTTCATCTGGGGTCTGAGAACAGCTTTGAGGAAGGGAAAGAAGCAGCCCCATTAGCTGAAGGTGCTGAGTCCTTGGATAAAGAAGGCTCCAGCCTCTGGTGGTCCCCAACAGACCAGGTTTGACCACTTGTTCCAATATGCCAATCAAAGAAAAGCAGCGGTGGAGGTCAAGGAAGGAACTTTTTTTTTTTTTTTTTTTAAATGTTTATTTTTTAGTTGTAGGTGACAGAATATCTTTATTTTATTTTTATGTGGTGCTGAGGATCGAACCCAGTGCCTTATGCGTGCTAGGCGAGCACGCTACCACTGCGCCATAATCCCAGCCCCAAGGAAGGAACTTTTATCAGTGTGGCCACACTGGGAAAAACAAATATACTGGTAGAGGGACCAAAGGCCTGCCGTTAAGGAACTGACAGAAACTTTGAGGTTTCTACCCTTTGATAGAAAGGAGAACAAAGGTAAGTATTGGGAGTTTGTATGGCTGTGGTATTTGCACAACTGGTAGAGTAAGTTATCTTGGTCAAGCCATGGTTTGGTTCATCACCATCTCAACACTAGTTTTGCAAGTTGTCTCTGGAGAAGCCAACTCACTTGAGGAGCAACCTGATTTCCATGAGACGATTTCTCCTGCTTGGCAAGGAGGACAGTACAAGTTTCTGTCATTGGGGTAATTACTACCATTTATGAGGGTTATCTCATGCATGGGATGATCTATCTGTGGGGCTCTGCTTTTCCTGGAATCTAAGGTGACTGCAGTTTTAGGACAATGACTGGAGACTTCCAGGCACCACTCCAGTGGTCTGGCCATTCAATGTTCCTGCAAATCTTGAAGATATCTTAGTTACTGTTATATTGTGTCATCAGTCTTGAAGGGGAACAAGATATGTCAGATAATTTTATGGCTAATAAACCTTGTATTATGCTCCTTAAGTCATTAACATGCCTATATAAAGAGCTGAGCAGAAACCTAACCCGAATTTTAAGGTAATAAAAGGAGAGAGACACAAAAGGAAGGCAGAGATGTCAGGCTTTCTCCTTTTTGTTTACCCAGTGTGCATTTGCAAGCCTATATGAAGAGTCTCTGCTTTTAGCAAAAGTAGCCTAAGTCCTTATAATAACAGTGAGTAATTCTGTTCAGTCAGTCTCCTAGCTGGAGTTTGGTGCCTGAGACAGCCTTTGCTGGGCCTCTCCTATGACTTTGCTTTCTCAGTCTTGCTAAAGATGTTTCTGGGTTGGAATATACTCAAGTAGAAGAGAAAAAGGAACAGGAAATCCTTAAGTCACAGATTTAAGGGTGGTGGTCTAATAATGGCTTCTCTCAGTTTGAATATAAAACTGACTCTCTTGCAGGTTCTTTTGTAGGTCCACGGATACCTCTCTTTCCTCCTCCTTTTTTGTCATGGGGGGTGTTTTATATCTGTTCTGGCAAGAGCTGCTTAGTCCTTAAGAAATTCTCAACCTGTGTATCTCACTCACACATATGTGAAGGTTGTACCCCACATATATACATGCACTGACCTCATATAGAACATTTATTCAAGCATATTTTAGGGTTCCTTTTTTATTATCTTGAGTGAGCATTATTTAAATAACAGTATGACCTTTTCAGAAGTTTATGCTCCAAATTGAATGTCATTCTATATGAAGTAATAACATCTTGATCTTTCAGAGTATTTCAACACTGTCTGATTTTTTGAAAATGACAAAATTTATACTAGACATTAGATCAGTTTCTAATAAAATTTGGAAACTAGATTATTGTATTTTCACTTTGTAACACTTATTTACAATGTGATTCAGAAGACAAATGCATAAAACTAGTACTAAATCTATGATAATGGTTATGCAATTAATAAAATGTATAAAAACAAAATATTTTGATAAAATTCCTTATCTAATAATTTTAAAACCTCTTTGAATTAGGACCCAAATAAAATCTATGGTTAGTATGTCTCTTAAGACAATCTACAAATTCTCCCCCTTTCTTTGTTTTTTCTTTTGCAATTTATTTGTTTAAAAGAAAAAGGTAATTCATCTTGCAGAGTTAGTTTTCCACATTTGGGGTTTTCTTGATTTTATCTGTATTGCATTTAACATGTTCCTCTGACCCTTTTATAAACATAAGATAAATTTAGTCAGAGGGGTACTTGGTTTTGTGTGTGCATGTGTTTGTGTGTGTGTTGTTTTTTCAAGGGTAGCATTGTGAATTTTCAATCCATTATGTCAAGAGGTACTTAATGATTGGCTTATTTTTTGTGATAGTAAAATTCATTAATGTGTTCAGAATTTGTCAGCCTGGTCCACCCATTGCAAAATATTTAATCAGTTTTTTGCTCTTTCTTAACAGCTTTGGTAGGCAGAATAATGCCTCCCAATATGCCCTCTTCCTAATTTTCACAACTTGTGACTGTATTAGCCTACCATGGCAAAAATGATTGAGGTTAAGGACTTAGATGTGGAGAGACTACTCTGGATTATCTGTGTGGGCACAGTCTGATCACAGGAGTTTAAAGCAGAGAGCTCTCCTGGCTATAGAGAAAGATATAGCAATGGACAAATAGTCAGATACGATACCCCTAGGTGCAAAAGTGAAGGATTGCAACCACAAGCCAAGGAATGGAGGCAGCCTCCAGAACCTGTAAAACTCAAGAAAACAGGTTGTCCACAAGAGCCTCCAGAAAGGAAAGCAGCCCTGCCCTGCCTCTTCCAGGTGTTCCAGAACATCTGTCTGGCTACATGGTGGCCTGCCTGGTGTCTGGGGACAACTCCAGCACATCCTTCTGAGTCAAGTTGTTTTAAAGACTGATTCAAAGACACTGTCACACTTAAAATCTCAGTCTCTTTGTCTAAGCTTGATTTCTATGATCCTGAGCTCAAGATTCAGCCCACATAGAAAGTTCATCCCTATTTTCTAAGACGTTTACATTTAAACGCTAAGAAAAACAACACCTGCCATAATTAACTATGTAAACTCTACAACAAAGTAGAAATTAAAAGAGTCAAACACATTTTTCTTTACCATTTGAGTGATTTTATATATTCTGATACACATCACTTATCAAATATGTCTTGCAAATATCTCCCCCCAAGTTTGCTGTTTTATTTAATAATAGTACCTTTAGAATAACAGAAGTTTTTACTTTCAAGTCTCATATATTATTTGTATTTTTTATAAATCATGCATTTATGCCATATGTAAGAAATCTTTGTGTACCCAAGGTCAGGTAGATAGTCTCCTATATTTCTATTAAAAGTTTTATGGCTTTAGATTTTGCCTTTAGTTCAATTATTTATTTTAAGATAATATTCACATGTGGTATGAGATATGAATCAGGTAAGATTTATTTTTGGAGTATGGGTATCTCATTTTCCAGCAGTTTGTTTTTAAAGGTTATGCTTTTTCCATTGAGTGGCCTTAACATTTTTGTCCAACATTAGTGATCTATATCAAATGAGTCTATTTCTAGACACCCTATTCTGTTTTATTGATCTATATGTATCTTTTTTCCAAGATATCACACTCTCTTTATTATTGTACCTTTATTATTGTAATAAGTCTTGAAATTGGTTAATTTGAATCTGCCAACTTTTTCTTTTTCACAATTATTTTGTCTACTTCTTTTCCCTTTCCATATATATTTTAGATTCACTTGTCAATTTCTATAAAAATCTTGCTGGGTTTTTTTATTAGAATTACATTGAAAGTAGATTGGAAAAAATTGGGAAAAAAACTCAACACTATTAGTTTTTCAATTCATAGACACAGCATGTCTCTCTAACCATTTGGCTTTGGTTCATGCCTTTCACTAAAACTTCATAGTTTAAAGTGTATGAATCTCACATATCTTTTATTTAGATTATACCTAAGTATTTCATGTTTTGTGGCAGTGTTGTAAATGATAGTTTGTTTGTTTTTTTTTGGTACTAGAGATTGAACTCAGAGCACTCAACAACTGAGCCCCATCCACAGACCTACTTTGTATTTTATTTAGATTCAGGGTCTCACTGAGTTGCTTAGCGCCTCGCCATTGCTGAGGCTAGCTTTGAACTCGGGATTCTCCTGTCTCAGCCTCCCGAGCTGCTGGGATTACAGGTGTACACCACCATGCCCAGCATAAATGATAGTTTTCATGTCAATTTTAAATTGGTCATTGCTAGTATATAAAACACGTATATTTGATGTTTATATTTTAGTCTTACATAAAATTATTAAATCCACCTATTAATTCCAGTAGCTTTTCCTGTAGATACTTTTATATTTTCTCTGTAGAAAGCCCTATTTTGTTCCCCATTTGCTTGCCTCATTTTTGCATTTTTATTGCACTCAATAAGATTTCTAATACAGTATGTAATTGGAAGATATCTCATTTCCAGTTTTGAGGAGAAAGTGTTCATTCATTCACCATTAAATGTAAGGTTTATAGTAGGTTTTGTGTAGATGCTATTTATTAATTGAAGAAGTTCCATTCTATTCCTTTTTTTAATTCTAATTAGGTTTACATGACAGCAGAATGCATTTTGATTCATTGTACACAATGGAACACAAAGTTTCACTTCTCTGGTTGTATAAAATATAGAGTTACACCGTATGTGCAGTCATTCATGAACCTAGGGCATTGTTGTCCATCACATTCCACCATCTTTCCTGCCCCCATGTCTCATTCCCTCCCTCCCTCCCTTTTGACCAAAGTTTCTCCATTCTTCCCACGTCCCCTCCCACATTATGGATCAGCATCCACTTGTCACAGATAACATTCAACTTTTGTTTTTTTATGATTGGCTTACTTAGCTTAGCATGATATTCTCCAATTCCATCTATTTACCTGCAAATGCCATAACTTTATTCTCTTAATGCTGAGTAATATTCCATTACTCTATATACCACAGTTTCTTTATCCATTCATCTATTGAAGGGCATCTAGATTGGTTCTATAGTTTAGCTATTGTGAATTGTGCTGCTATAAACATTGAAGTAGCTGCATTACTGTAGCGTGCTATTTTTAAGTCCATTCTATTCTTAATTGCTGAGAATTTCTATCTTAAATAGAAGTTGAATTTGGTTAAAGTGTTTCTTTATGCATCATAAATTCTTTACCCTGATTTGTATTTCCCATTCCTAGGGGAAAGAACCCCTTGATCATGGAGTATTATCAATTTTTGTATTTTTCAGGATTCCATTTGCTACCAATTTGTTGAAGATTGTTGTGTCTGTGTTTTTGAGAGATACTGACATTCAGTTTTCTTTTCTTGTAATATGTGTTTTTGGTGTCAGAATAATGCTGGCCTAGTATAAGCTGGCAAAGGTTTTCCTCATCTTATACTGTGTATACCTTCCTTAAAAGTTTTATATAATTCACCAAACCATTTCTGGACCTACATTGCTTTTTGGCACTATTTCAATTTTTAATATACATAGAACTATTCTGTTATCTATTATCTAGTTTTTAGTTTCTTCTTGGGTCAACTTTGGCAGTTTAAGTCTTTTTAAAAGACATTTGTCAGGTTGGGGATGTAGCTATGGGGTCTTGTGCTTGCCTGGCATGAGCGAGGTGCTGGGTTTGATCAGCACTGCAAAAGAAAAAACACTGTCCATGTCATAATTCTCATTTTTATCTTATACTCAGTTAACTGTATTTGTTATTGTTTTATATATGTTGTGGATAAAAAATAAAATAGTATCTAATACTGTGTAGAGAGGAGCTGATGTTCCTAACTAGTATAGATTTAACATTATTTTTCTAAGGTCAATAGAGAATAACAGAGTTCATTTTCTCTTCTTATGAAGATAAATGAAGATACTATATTCTTTTCTTTGTCAATAAAAAGGTTTCAACAGATCAAAAATTGAAGAATTTTGTTAGAGAGGTTCTGGTCTGAACTCTAGTCACAGACCAGAAGCTCCTGCATGTCTTGACACCTCCCCTCTATATAGATGCCCTGAGATGGAATCCTTCTGCCCAGGCTTTCTTCAAGATAGGGGCAGGACAGGGGCTGGCAGGTGAAGTCACCTTCCATAAAAAGCCATCAAAACCAAATTCCTCATAGCCATTTCAGTCCTGCTAGAAAGAATGGATTCTCGAAATATGTAACATGAGAAGAGGGAGGGCAGAAGGGGGCAGTTGTTAGTTTTAAATACGGTAGTAATAGTTACAAATATTCCTCAAGCATTTGCATGGTGGCAGACACTATTCTAAGCACTGCCCATAGAGCAATGAACAAATAAACAAAAGCCTCTGTCCTCAAGAAAGTTGTCTCTTAGTGACTAAAGAAGAAAATAAACAAGATAGATAAATATAAATATACTATGTTAGGAGGTGATGACTGTCCTGATGAACCATAACAACAATTAACATGAAAGCCAGCAAGACAATACAAATTCTTCCCACTGAATAGGAAAGTGTGTGCATGGACTCATGCTAGTGTCCACCCATGTGCTGGACATGGTCACTGCAGTATGTGACCACCAGGGAGAATCAGAAATGTTTTCTCATAAGAATATTAACATACATTAACCTGGAGACTATGTTAGGGTAAAGGGAGCACAGCACTCCTACATGTTATTAATCATGATTATTGTTTTGTTCTGTGTACTAAAATGGCTTAGGGTCAGCATCAACTTTCTGTGTATTAACAGAATTGATTTTGAGTCATAAAGTATTAATAATTATTTTAGCAGAATTTATTTTATTTAAGGTTTCACTATAAGGATGTTCATTTTCATCAAGTAGAAAATAATAAAGAGAACTGATATTCCAGGGGGTTGGTAATAAAAAGCTGGTACCTCGTTACTTTACCATAACAGACATCTTCACTCACCAGACGCTCCAGCCAAGCCCTTTGGACCTTAGGCCCACTTGCTGTGTTGGAAGATTTGCTTGTATGTGCAAAAATCATTAAACGTGTTTCACAGAGAACAGTCTTTCTGAAAGACAACAAAAGAGAAAAATAAGGGAATTCCACAGTATGAAACCAAAATCCAACCAAAGGGACATTTTTCTCAACTCCAATGTGCCCCAGACATTTTTGGGGAATCATTGTACCAGACACCACAGGGAAGTAGACTGACTTTTGGGATATACAAAATCAAATTCTAGCGATAGATATACACAGTAAAAAGTATGAGATTATGCTTCGAGGGAGAATAGGTGATTACATTTTGCACAGGTGTGCCAGCTATCCAGAGGCTTCCTTAACATTCAGAATGGTGCAATTTATTCCTTCTTTTGTTGTAATGCTGGTCCAACAAAATGAACCACACTCGCTATTTCAGGCTGAGTAAGCTCATGGGACCATCCAATCATTCAAATAACTACCTTCAGGAACAAGGTGAGGAAAATTATAGAGGTCATGATTTCTAAAGATCTAGAAAAAAATAAATGAAATTAAATAAATAACTGAGTCTTCCTCTTCCCAAACTAGAACTGCATTCCAGGTGTTAAACTGCCATGGAAATCATAAAAGAAATGTTAATAGGAAAAACACACAGCTAGTCAATAAAAACCTAAAGCCAACTAAATTTTGAGCCAGGAATCAATTGTGGGCCATGATGAAGTTATTGAGATTTTTTTTTAAAATCACTTATTGAAAAAACATACATTTGGAATAAAGCTAGTTAAGCCCAAGACACTCTTAGTAGGGATGCATGGTTTTAAAATAAATATTACCAACTGAGGTGGCAGCCACTGTTCACAGACACACACATACAGAGGAATGCTATCCCAGAACAGATTCTCAGATTTATTAAGGAATAAGATTTTTTAATTCCTTAAGATATTACTTTCCTCTTTTCTCTTTTTACTGAGTTATTTTTTTCTTATACTATTTTTCTCTATAAATAATTTCTTTCTCTGAACTAGGGAATTGGTAAAAATCATACCAACATATGCCTACATAAACAAACACAACACTTTCCTTTCTCAGGTCCTGTCTTCTGCCCATGCTGATTATGTCTCTAAAGCAGTTTCTTTTTTACAATGTTATTCAAATAACAGGCCCCAGATATTGTTTCCTCTAAAAATGCACCTGTGTCTTTCATTAGCTTGAACAGAAATTATGTGTGAGCAATCTCCCTCTGTTAGGTTCAAGAGTCAAGGAGAGGACAGGGTTTTATGAATTTTTCAGACTGCTGACCAAGAAATGTAGTTAATTTCCTCTATTGCCAATATTATTTAAAAGGCAAGTCATGATATTTCTGAAATATACTCAAGAAATACCCAAGAAATATGGTAACTTAAGAAAATGAACAATAGCTTATTTCATAACTTAAGGTAAGGTATGTAAAGGGAAACACATTATTGAGGCCTTTTGCTAAAAATTTGTTTGTAATAGAATCAGTTAAAGCTTAAAATTTGCTAGTGAAAAAATCAACGAAAGCTAGTAATAAAATCAATAATTTCTTTGCCTGTAAGTAATAAGTATTATTTATCATTCCAATACCCTTCTGAATAATATTTGCAGAAGTCCTACCCAGTTGATGACTTGTTTCATCCTCAGACAAATATTTTCAAGATTAGCTGTGGTCCACCAGCCCTCTCTTATCTTCGGGCTGAAATGTGACAACACGCTTACAGTTTCAGGTTAACTTCAGGAATGTTAACAAAAAGAAAAAGCTTCATTATTTCCTTCATATGAATTCTGCTCCCAATTCATTCACCTTTGCAACAGCATTCTGGGACCAAACTCTTTTCCGCAGATTGCTTCCTAGGGGAAAGCTCAACATACCACACCTGACTTTCTCACTCCTTTCCCATTGCCTCTGGCTGAAGGAAAGGGCAAGTTTTGAAATTTATTAATTGATAATGGCTATTTGCCTTAGTTTGGATAATTTATGCTCAACTAACCAAAGGAAGAAATCTTCAAATCATCCATGGTTGGCAACACAGAAGGGTGTACGTGTGAAATCTAAGATCAACTTAGGGTACATCATACTGAGTACAATTGGATTTCTGTCTTTTCAGAAATACTGAATAATATTACATTGTATGTATATACCACATTTGTCTCACTGGTTAGTCAAGTCTGGGATTCTGAGAACTAACTGGCAGGGCCTACTCTTGGTATCTCGAGGATCTGTGATCAGATGAGCCAAGTTTTCTAACATCACCATTACCCAACTGACTTCTTATAAGACCCCTTTTGTGACTCACTCCACATAACCTATTTCTGTTGAGGTCCCCTTGCCCTCTAGAATAGGACTAGTCCTGTTCATTTAAGCCTAGGTCCTCTTGGAAATATTTACTTGATCTATGAGATCATGTATTTTTACCTCCCAATGGTATAAGTAAATCCTTCCAGTGCTCTTCCTCCTGGCCTTGATAGTGAATAATTCCATAAAAGTCCTGTCTTCTGAATTCTTAAGGCATTAGCCATGCATTAGTCTCTGGTGGTTAATGAGTCAGAATTAAGGCTCCGCTCTACCTCAGCTCTGGTAGCAGCATGGGGAAGGTTAGTACAAAAGGACCTGGTCGGATGCGGACTTCACAGATCATCTCAGCCTTTTATTCAGGAACAGGATTAAACTCACAGGAATGGACCCATTCTCCTGGAAAATGAGCCACTGGACAAATGAGGGGACTGTGCTAATATAGGTGGTTATACTGGGAGATGACTTAATTAATGAGCTCTTCAGTTTGGTGCACTTAGGAATTTGGAGTCTGTCCTGTCCTACTGGGTGAGATGGGGGCATCTAGGGTCAGCGGTCAGTTTGGGCACTCAGGAAACCGGTTTGTGAGAGTTTGAATATTTGTTTTTACTGGGCAGTATTTATGCTTGGAGAAGCATGAAGGGTCTGGGGTAAGTGTACAGTGCTCATCTCTTTCCCTTCAGGGTCCCATTGTATTATCACTGGGAAAGGATTTATTTGTGTAAGGATCAATGCTTTGGCTTCCTTTCTAGGGATTGTTCTGTTACTGGGAAAGAATGACCTGGGAAAGGATCAATGCCATCAATGTGCTGCTTTTCTCTTTACTCCCTCCTTCAAGGTCATACTGTTTGGGGGTTGGTCACTTTCCATATCTAATAGGGAAGATTCACCAAATTTGCACATCTTGACCAGCATCCAGTTAGAGAGTAAGGCACCAGGCTCTTAAGTGAAGACCATCAAGGTCTCTGTGACCTTGTTATGGAAACTGCACTCAGCAAGAGGCCAAGGAGCACTCTGAAGGTCAAAGAACTCAGGCTTCTTTATGCCGGCAGACCCCTAGGAGCTAGTGCTCTAAAGTTCTGGGCCCTAAGATGAGTAAGTTACATGGATCTTTTATAGGAAATTTGACATAATTTCTTAACTATTTCAACATTGGTGGGTTTGAATTCTTGGCCTATTTGACTAAAGGTCATGCACAGGGAATTTATGATAAGTAATTCACCGTTGTAGAACAAAGATGGTAAAATACTTGAGCCGGGTGTGGTAGTGCACGCCTGTCATCCTAGTGGCTTAGCTAGGCTGAGACAGGAGAATTGCAAATTCAAAGCCAGCCTCAGCAACAGTAAGGCACTAAGCAACTCAGTGAGACCCTGTCTCTAAATAAAACACAAAATAGGGCTAGGGATGTGGCTCAGTGGTCAAGTACCCCTGAGTTCAATCCCTGGTACCATAAAAACAACAACAACAACAACAAAAAAAACCCAACTTGGGAGTGTTATTGTGAAGTGACCTTCACCACAGGCGGCAATAACTCAAGATGACTTGAGTTTATCTCCCTAAGCACCATATTTCTAAGACTAAGACAACGAGGTTATAATTTAGACAGAAGTTAATTGGCATAGCAAGTCAGTGATGTAGCTATACTTCTACAGAGTTCAAAAAATTTCCAAGTATAAGAAAGGACTCTTCACAGACACCTACTGAATCTCTGGCCTTGAAAACCTGTCACAGGGATTTTACTCATAGAGACAGCTGTTTACAATCCAATTGGTAGGGACCCATGGTTAACTAGGTTCCCTGAAGAGAGACTGACAGAGGGAAGGGGAAAGAATTAACCCTTTCCCCAGGCATTTGTTCTTCATTATAATTTTCTTATAATTTAATTTTATAATCAGGTCTGGTTCCTCCATCAACCTCATCCTAGCCGTTAGAATCGAGGAGGCACTGTGAAAAATAGAAGATCCCAGTGGTCCATTTTTAGAACCTGATATTTAGCTTTAAATATAAAATAACTTGGGATGTAAGGAAGGCAGCTGGAGCAGAGAAAAGAATGAAAAGTGACAAGCAGTTAACACTGGAGTGTAAAAATTCACGGCCCCTTGACAAACAGGAGATGGGAAGAAAGTTTCCCACATTCCCACTTGATCAACAGAGATAAGCTGTGTATGTGTCAAAGGCACTCAATCCAAGGAGATTTTCCTACCAAAGGAGAGCAAAGAGAGATAGGGCCAACTAAAGGTATATATCTTTAAATAACCCAATAGGAGACAGTAAAACCTAAGTGACATTTTGGAAGATTGTGCACCCTATAGTATTTAGCCAATGAGAAACGGGAGGAGGGAATTTGCATGTTAGAGAATAAAACACAGGTTTTACCCAAAGTAGTGGTCCCTGACCACCAGCACCCAATCTTTCAAAAGTGTTATTAAAGTCAAGTCTTGCTTTTTGCTATTCCTTGTGTCTCTCAGTCCATTCTTTGGGCTTGGACAGGTAAGTATGTTTCTCATAGCACCAATGAATAAGAAGAGTGAATGGTCAGCAATCAAAAGTTATGGGTACATGGGACTCCAAAAACCTCCTTTTCCTGTCCCAAGTCCTCCCCTTCTTGCCCTAAGCCCATGAAATTTCCATCCTGCCAAGCACGTGCATGATTCTCCCAGACCCGCTCTGTTGGACTGAGGAGTCTTGGCCCGAGCGTGCATCAATAAAGCATTGCTCAGCAGTTTTAATTTACCAGTTGAGGTCTTATTCAAATGCAGAAATCATAACTGGAGTCTAACTGGTAGACATATTAACGAGCATCATTAAGGCCTATTTGAAAGGTACAAAACCTTAAGACTTACCTGTGGGAATGCCTCCAGCCAGCTCTTTTGTCCCATAGATGGATGAAAAAAGGAAGGTGAGAGCCTTGATAGTTTGTCAATACCTGTTTTACATGGATTTTGCTCCATGCTGTATTCAGAATCATACATAAACTCCTAAGCTAGCACACCAAAATGGGTTTTTCTGATATCAGGCCCCCTTCTGCTCAGTGGGAGTTCTCTCTCTTTTCTTCTCAAATATATCCTACTGCAATTACTTTTATAATTATCCATGGATTTTATTCTATGAAATTTGTGAGACAAGAACCCAGAAGGATATTGGCTAAGCAGGGAATCTAGCCTTGTCTCAAAGCTCCAGTTTTACCAGGACATAGAGAGAAGAAAAGGCATAGGACTCATTACACACTGTTAGGTCAGTTTGAGGCGGCCAAAGGGAACAAAGCATCAAGCAGCCTGCACATGCAAAAGAACAGCCAATCAGATGCTGAAATGTAAGCAATAATGGTGTCTCCTAACAATCAGCGGACCTCTTTTGACCCATTACAGAAGGACATGAATCTCAGCAGGATCCCCTGACCCAGGGGGGAGACATGGAACTCCAAAAAACCCCTTTTCCTGCCCCAAGCCCTCCCCTTCCTGTTCTAAGCCCATAAAATTTCTACCTGCCAAGCATGTGCATGATTCTCCCAGACCCGCTCTGTTGGACTGAGGAGTCTCACCCGGGAGTGTACATCAATAAAGCCTTGCTCAGTAATTTTAAGTTGCCTTCTTTTGGTCATTTTTTCTGGCCTTACATTTGGTGCTGAAAAACGGGGAGGGTTTTTCGGACCTCCCCCATAGTGGTTGAGGTCCACCCTCCTCTCCATATGAACCAGGAGAATCCCTGAGCTGCTCTTCCTTTCCCTTTCCCTTCATGCAGACTGACAGGAGTAAGGTAAGTTCCCCTGTTTGCCCTGACCTTCCAGCTACCCTCCATCTCGGGGGTCTATCCATAAGTCATGTGCGTGCCATAGACCCCCATCCATTCTGTTAAAGGTCCAGAGGGCTGTGGAGATGTCCCAGTCCTTGTGTGAGCCACCTGACTCCGTTTGGACCCCCGGTGGGTTGAAGGGATGTCCCTCCATCCCTCGGGTGAGTATGATCAGAATTTGGGATGCCTTTTTCTGTTCTCACCCACCCCCTATGGGCGTGGGAAGGTCATGGGAAACACCGAGTCCTCCCCAGAACCGAAAAACTCCTTTGGGTTGTCTATATTCCAATTTTGCCAAATTAGGACTCACTCAAGACCTACACTGTGCTTTACTGTAGCCTGGCCCCATTATGGCCTAGACAATGGGTCAAAATGGCCCCCAGAGGATCTTTTGATTTTCAAATCCTCACTGATTTGGCAGTTTCTGTTGCCAGATGGGGAAATAGACAGAAATCTCTTACATTCAGGCTTCTTGGGATGTACGCTCTCGTCCTATCCTCTGCTCTACCTGTTCTACCTCTCAAGTTCTTTTTGCTAGGGAAAATCCCAAACTCCTTTCCCATTTGTTCTTCTGTATCTCCTTCCTCATTCTCAGATCCACCCAGGCTGCTCTTAGCCCCATCGTTTTGTCACCCCCTCCCTACCCAGACTCCTCCTCCCCTCCCTCTCCTCCTACTGCCACAGCCCCTTCCCCTCCTCATTGAATCCTCCCCCTTAGTCCCCCTCCACCCCTGCAATCACAATTCCTCTGATACAACCCTTCCCTTCTTCCACCAACCAGACATTAGCCACCCAGACTGTAAGGCTGAAAGACTAGGGATGATTAGTAAGAAAACATCCAGGTTCCCTTTATTCTCATAGTAACCCTTCGCAAGCCAGTTTAAAATCTCATTACTTGTCCCTGTGCTCAGATATACTCCATTCATCTCAAAAAGGAAAAAAGTGTCTTTTATTTGGCTAGCCTTAACCAAAATATAAACAGTTACTGGACACGTTATTTTTTTTTTAAGACTCTTGGTTTTCTTTAGTTCTATATGGTTTTTGAGCTCATGATTTTAATCCTATACATCTAGGTTAATGTTTTTCTGATCAGTCTTACTTTTATTTAACGGAGGTTTTTTTTTTTTTTTTTTTTTTTTTTTTTTTTTTTTTTTTTTTTTTTTTTTTTTGGTACTGGGGATTGAACTCAAGGGTACTCGACCACTGAGCCACATCCCCAGCCCTATTTTTGTGTTTTATGTAGAGACAGGGTCTCACTGAGTTGCTTAGCACCTCACCATTGCTGAGGCCGGCTTTGAACTTGTGATTCTCCTGTCTCAGCCTCCCTAAGTGCTGGGATAACAGGCTTGTGCCACTGTGCCCGGCATTTTGTTACTTTTTACATTGGAGTAAAATTTAAATGTACCTTTTAAGTAAATGAGGGCCTAATCTATTTAAAGTTTAACATTGTTAGACATAAAAACATTTTGCTACTTTTCCACACAAAAGTAAAGTTAAAAGCCTTCTCAGCCTTTCTTTAATTCCTGTTTTAAATGTAATATCATACTATGCTAACTAACATTCATATGGGCTCAGGAAACAATGTATGTAAACTTTGTAAAATGATACTTAAGAAACAAAGATCAACTTCAGAACTAAAACACTTTAAGATTTATGAGAAACCCTGCCTTACCTGTTTCCCAGCTTACTACATGCTACAATGACTTCAAAGTAGGACAGACTCCAGTTCATTTAAAGTTATGTTCAAAGGACTGATTTTGTTGTAAAGATCACTAGGATCTCAAACAGGGATATAATGTATACATCAGCCAAAATTTGAGATAGCTATTGCACAGACTAAATATGTTTTTACTCTTGTTAATTTTACTTTGTATTTTCCTTAAATTCTATGACTATTGCCTATTAATGTTTTGCAGAGGTACTACTTCAAGAACAAACAACCCAGGTTAATTTAAGATAGATAAGCCATCATCTACAGGACAGATAGACATTAAAGTTAAAGCCAAATACCATTACTTTAAGACTGGTAAAATTGACTTGCTGAGTGTTTAAGATCAAGGCTTAAAAACTAAAGTTAAATTAAAAAGGCCAGGAAAACCAGTATGTAGCTTTTGCCCTCTGAGTCAGCCTGAACCCAAGGAACAAGGGAACTTCTCTAAACAGCTTTACAACTGTGGGCCACATAACCTCCCAATCAGGGAGATGAATGAAACCACTGGAGAATTGAAAGTCAATCAGTGCCATACTATGAAGAGGAGGGTCATTGGAAAAAGGAGACATCCCTCATGCTTCCCAGGGAAGCCACATGGTCAGTGAGACCTCGACACATCCTAGCACAAATGGCACTAGCAGAGCAAAGAAGCTGCTCTCAAGTTCCTCAAGGGTGACTCCCATGGGAACTCAAGTGACTCATGACAATAGATAGGAACAGAAGTCAGTTTGATTGCTTCATCTTAAACACCTAGCAAAATAGTTAAACCAAAACACAGCTGTTCCTGGGCATTTTTAAAAAATAGTTTAATGTAACATACTTACATTAGTCCACAAGAATAAAAAGACTGGAGGCTACAAAGGAGAGATTCTTAGCAATGTGTGATAACTATCAGGAGAACTGCCAGAATCAAAAGTTTTTAGTCAGTTTATGGCCTACTAATCTTCCTAACCTATACAGGTAGGCTTAATGTTGGCTAATATAATTATCTAGCCCTAAGTAATAAAATACAGGTATCTCTACTAAACAGGTCATGCCAATTAAAAGGTATTTGACAAAATCAGATGATATTAACTAGCTTAACCACATATTAAAAGATAGACATCTGTGACATTAAAAATTAAATACTATGTTTACATGCCTTGTCTTCTCTAGTCTTGTTATGGGGACAAATTCTCAACCCTTATACTTCCTACATTTCAGACTGTTTCCTCTGTTCGGGTTTGGATCATACTCCTTTAACTGTGATTCCCATTGATGTTTCTCTCAATACCTCAAAATGACCCCAAGGGCCCCTCTCTCCAGCCTTTGAGGAAGTACCTCTTTTTTTGTAATTCATCAGGAAACTTTTCCTGCTGCTATGCTTCTTCTGGTCTGGCACCTTTTGACCAGATCATCCAAATTGCTTTCCTGCAAAGGCAGATAACATCTATTGCCCAAGTTTTATTACAGAACCCTTGAGCCCTGGATCTCCTAACAGCAGACAAAGGAGGAACATGCCTAATCCTGAAAGAAGAATGCTGCTACTATATCAATAAAACTGGAGTGGCTGAGAAGAATGTCAATACTCTTCATTGTTAAAGTGAAAGACTTAAACAGCAAAAAATCAGAGGACCCTTGGACAGTCTGGCTAAACTCTACCCTCATTACTTGGCTAACTCTGATTCTCACTTTTATATTAGTAATAAGACTTCTATTAATGATTGCTCCTTATCTCCTCAGAATTGCCCAAAAGTGCAATGAGGTTTCTGCCTTGGACCCAGTGGACAATGGACTTAACATCTGAAACCATGAACCAAACTAAGAATTTTTCTCCTCTAAGTTGTCCTTGTCAGGTATTTTGGTCACAGAAATGAAAAGCTGATTAACTCCGAGCACCTCAGTCCATGTGATGGGGGTAGGTGTGTGGGAAACATTCAGGTCAAAACTCAGATCCTCCAGATACTTCTGGCATGGGGGTGGTGGCCAGACCTATAGAATGCTGCAGCGGAATCTTTCCACCCAACCTTGACCCAACCCACTTCTACCTGCTGTCAGCCTTGCTCCCTATCACAGAGTTCAGATCACAAATTTTAAGTGAAAGCACCCTTCACTATTCTCTCTACAGATCCACAGACTGGCAGCTATGGCTTGCATCATTGCCCAGAGCTTCCCCTAAATCTGTGTTAGTCTTACTCCTGTGCCCATATTGACTCATGGCTTCACCAATTCACTGAAAAGTGAAATGTAAGTGGCTGTTGGGTCTTGAGTACACAAAAAGAAAACAAACCAAGAACAAGATGTAGTGGGGCATGGAGTGAGAGACGAAGGAAAATTTCAGAGATTCCTAATCTACTCAGAAAACCCCCCAAAATTATGTTTTTAGGTTGGAATTTCTTCCCTCACTGATCAGACACTAGCAATTAAGCCTCTTGGGCTGAGAACTATTAGTAAAAAAAATGCCTGGGTTCCCTTTGTTCACATAGTAAGACTTTACAAGCCTATTTAGGATCTCCCCATTACTGTTCCTGTGCTCAGATGTGCTCAATGTATTGTTTTTAAAGCTACAAAAAGGCATTTAAAAATCAACAGCTTACCTAAACTTCTCTGGGAAAATGATCTTATGTACCTAATGACCACTAGATGTCCCCTTACCCTTTGGAAATTCCTTTAGTCCACAGAGCAGAGAGAAGGTTTTGTTTTCCTTTTGTTTGTGGGTCTAAATTTGAAATTTATAGTGGCAAGGAAAAAGATCAATAATGCCCTTAAGTCTGAATTCTCCAGGGTCTCTGGCACAGGGCAAAAACTGAGATTTCAGCATGACCAATTCAAACAGCATTAGGATGGGCAGATCCAGGTGATGAGAAGCCATATGCTGGTTCACCAGAAGCTCAATGAGAGATATCTCCATGGATTCAGATGGGTGGGAGCTTTATTCTCAGTGGTATTGCCAGGTTTACCACTAGTCTGCATACTGGGAAATTAAGTTTGACCCACAGATGATCAAGAAAAAGTGCCTCATTTTCTTATGCTGCCAGGCCTGGCCTCAGTTATCACTACCATGAGAAGAAAAGGCCTTAAGTAATTCACCTACTAAGGAAAAAAATGAGGGAGACCCTCAAACCACCATCTCCTGCTGATATATGTCCATCAGCAGTCCTCCTGTCCTTCATAACCTGGCCCTTCTTCATCTGCAACAACAGACAAAAAATATATACATACCACCTCTCCAAGAGATGCCAGGGGGAGAATTTGGAACAGTTAAAGTACATGCCCCTTTCTCCCTCCAAGACTTAAAACAGATAAAAATAGACTTAGAGAGATTTTTGGAGGATCAGATGAATATATTGAGGTACTTCAGAACTTATGCCAGGTGTTTGACCTTACCTGGAAAGCTATTATGCTATTACTGAACCAAACTTTAACCTCCAATGAGAAGGATATCACACTAGAAGTAACTAATCAGTTTGGGGATGACCTATATCTTGTCCATGCCCCAGCAGCACAAACTAGAAGCAAACCTAATTATCCATCTAGAACATAGGTGGTTCACAGAAATGATTCTGACTGAGATCTGAATGATGGGCAGGATGCTGAAAAAATTAGACATTTCCAGATGTTAGTCCTTGAAGCCCTCAAGAAAATCAAACAAAAGCCTATGAACTATTCCAAGGTATCCAAGATTGTACAAGGCCCCCAGGAAAGTTGTGCTTTTTTTTTTTTTTTTTTTTTTTGGTACTGGGGATTGAACTCAGGTGCACTCAACCACTGAGCCACATCCTCAGCCCTATTTTGTGTTTTATGTAGAGACAGGGTCTCACTGAGTTGCTTAGCACCTCGCCATTGCTGAGGCTGGCTTTGAACTCGTGATTCTCCTGTCTCAGCCTCCCTAAGTGCTGGGATTACAGGCTTGAGCCACCGCGCCTGGCTGGAAAGTTGTGCTATTTTTATGGAAAGACTCAGGAAGGCAATAAGAAAACATACCACCTTGGATCCTGAATCCATAGAGGACCACCTACTTTTTTAAAAATTGTTTTTAGTTGATGAGTCTTTATTTTATTCATTTATTATTTACATGTGATGCTGAGGATTGAACCCAGTGCCTCACGCATGCTACGCAAGCGCTCTACCACTGAGCTACAGCCCCAGCATGTCCACCTACTTTTAAAAGATAAATTTATCATTCAGTCAGCCCCAGACATTTGGAGGAAATTACAAATATCTTTAGATGATGTCCTCCAGCTTGCAACCTCCACATTTTATAAAAGAGGTTAGAAGAAAGAAGGAAAGGGAGTATAGAGACAGGGAAAAAGCTGAAGCATTGGTCATAGTCCCAACAGGAGCAAGCTTCTTGGTTAAAAAAAAAAAGGAATGCAACCTGAACCACAAAATGGACTTGTTTCCATGGTGAAGAGGAGTGACATTTCAAATGGGAATGCCTACAGGGCAAATGGCCACCTCCAAAGCCCTGTCCTAAATGTCAAGGTAATAATTGGAAGAATAAATGTCCTGTGGAGCATAGGTCTTCAAGGCCAGATTCCTTCACACAGGACTGCTGGGGCCCTAGGTCAATTCTAATGGCTCCTGTATCTTCTATCATTACCCATGAGCCCTGGGTATGCTTCTCTATAGGGAGCCAAAAGGTCAGTTTAGACATTGGTGCCAGCTTTTCTGTATTCATCTCTTACCCTAGACCTCTTTACTCTGTGAGGGATGTCTAGACAGCCTTTTACCAAAGTTTACTCCCCTTATGAATTGTGAACAGGCTTTGGAAGACTTTAAGACATTAAAAAGAGGACTTATGTTAAGCCCCTGCTCCCATCTTACCTTTGGAGCAAATTTTAACCTGTTTGTCACTGAGAAAGGAGAAAGAACCCTGAAAATAGTCACCCAAAAGAATACTGGACAAAGAACTGTGGACAGACTAGCTCGACAGCCAATGGCTTATCTCAGTAAGGAGCTTATCATAGTAGCTTCATCTTCAAAATTAATGAAAAATAAGATATCATAATTTTCTACATCCAAACCTGTCTGATTACCAACTGCAAAGAAAAAATGATTAAAATGCCCTGGGCATGAGGCTTCTGCTCAAAACAGCAGTTTCCCTTGGCTCCTGACAGATCCGGCTCAGCAGGGGACCAATCTGAGACCCAAGGAAACAAAAGAAAAAGTGTTTTTTTCCTGAACTCACATTAGTCTGAGCCAAAAAGTAAACTTTATGGTGCTTTACTAAAATAATAAATGGCTATGTCATTTTTTTCTAGGACCTCCTTTTAAAAAAAAGATTCCATATATTTTTTCAACTCATGATTTTGATCTTATGCACCTAGGTTAATGTTTTTCTGATAAGTCTTATTTTTATTCAAATATAAGAATATTTTTACACTCTGCTTCATTGAGAGACCAATTTGCAAGTATTATCTCTCAATCTTTTAAAAGATACAGAACTTTGTTTTGTGTACATTTGTACACTGGTGTAGTGTAATGTCTACATATGTTTGGTATCAAAATTGCCATATAGATGAATGAATGCTCATGAATTATAAAAAAGAAAATGGATCCAAATACCTTTAATTTATGTGATTTAAAAGGTTCAATTTAAATTATGTAAACAAATGAAAGTATAGGTGTCTTTAAGATTACTAACTCACAAGTTTTTCTAGATGGTCAAATAATTAATAAAATGTTGATGTCTATAAAATGTCTAATATCCATTGTTTCTAGGACTTTTCTTCAACAAGGAAGAGATGGTTAATGCTGTGCAATACTCTTGTCTGATATCTTGGTTTTTAAAAATAAGTAAATTAGATTTGACATATATGGAATTAATCATGAATGTGTTTGTTAGAGACATCTGATTAACTTACAAAGTTAAAGTGCTAACTGTTAAATATAACATCAAAGGCTCTTAAATCCTTGAATTTCATAGTGTAACATATTTTAACATTATTAATGTTTTCATAAACTGATAAATTAAAAAAGTTTAAAATTGCTTTGTGTCATCACTAAAAACAAGATTACTAAGAGTTAAAAGTCCCAGCAGGTGTAATTCTATATGCAAAGGATCAAACATTTTCAACTGTGTTTCTGGTAGAGTAGCGTAAATAATATAAATTACTTCATCTTTTTAAATGGAGTCATTAGTCTAAATTCAGAAATGTACAAAGGTTGTTTCAGAATGTGGAATTTAAAAAGAGAGTCAACAGCTAGAAAAGGGAAATTAGAAGGTTCTAGTTATGGAAATATATTTAGTAGAAAAAAAAGGAAACATTTCTGGGAAAGAAAGTATTTGTGTAGTAAAGTTGTAATACATCTAAGTAAGCAAGAAGAATGTCTAAGGAAGTGATAAAAAGTTTTGTGTAAAGGAAAGGTAAATTTTAAGAAGTTTGTGTGTAACTAAGTTGGTTGTATGTAAGTAACACAATCAGTTGGAAAGCTAGTCAAGGTTTTCCCCTAGGGTCAAATATTAATGTACTGATATAAACCAGAGTTTAATCTATGTGTTGAAATGACAAAGATTTCTCAAAACATTAATTTACTCTTAACATTGTTTCTGTTAAGTTTTATTCTTTAGAGCAAGTACTCTTGAAGAAGTTAGGATTTGGGTTTTTTTGTGTATGTGGTGCTGAGGATTGAACCCAGGGCCTTGTGAATCAAAGTAAGCACTCCATCAACTGAGCTATATCCATACCCAGAACTTAGGATTTTATACAACTCTGTTTAAACAAAAGCTGTTATTTTAGGGCATTATATACCATTACAGAGTCTAGAATTTTCTTTTAAAAAGCTGAACTTGATTAATACAAAAACATCAATTTAATTGTGATGTCTGTTTTACATACTAAGTGTGTATGTATCTTCCAAGTATACAAGTCTTTAAAGTAGGAGGTTTAAAATAACATTTTATCAGGCTGGTGTTCTCCAAATTAAAGTGTCTGTAATGGTAATTTTGGACTAATAATAAAAGCAAATTTTGTTGAAAATTTAATGTTCTGTAACTGGACCTGTTTTCAATAAAATATATATAAAATTATATGTTTCTTTTTACACTGGGGTAAAAAAAAATTAAATGTACTTTTTAAAGATAATGAGAGCCTTTTTAAAGGTTAATTTTGTAAAATATGAAAGCATTTTGCCACTTTTTTTCCACAAAAATTTAAGTTTCATCTTAGCTTTTGTCTGATTTGTGTTTATATGTAATGCTATATGCTATATTGTGTTAGCTAACATTCATATAGATTCAGGAAAAATATATGTAAACTTTGTAAAATAATATTTAAGAAAGAGGCAAAGACCAGCTTCAGAAATAAGCACTTTACCTAAGATTTGCCAAGAGCCTCACTGCGATTGCGTTAACACTCTGCCTCTCACCTTAGTATGTGTTAAGATAATTTCAAAGTAGGCTGTACTTAAGCTTATTTAAAGTTATGTTCAAAGGATAAATTTTTGTTATAATGATTACTATAATAAATGGGAGATGTATATAAGTAAGTAAGGTTTAAAGTAAAGTTTTGGGATTATGAAAATTATGTTTCTTGGCTCATAGCCATTATAAAAACCCAATATGTTTTTAATTCTTTTTAATTTTATTTTGTGTTTTCTTTGTGAACTTTAAATGTCATCTGTTAGTGCCTTACAGGAGTAAAACTTTTGATATGAAAACCTAAGTTAACATGAGATAATAGGCCATCATCTATAGGCAGACAAGATATAGGGCCAACTTCCAGTAGTAATGTAGACCTCAATTAAATAAATAAAAGGGGAAAAATAACTGTGAAGTTATAGAAGTTACAGACATTAAGGTTAAAGCCCAGTACTCTTACTTTAAGACTGGTAATACTGGCTTGCTGCCACCTGTCTGGATCATTCCATTTGGCCTTTCCCCCCTGCCCATCTGCTTCTTAGCTTTTGGCCATCCCACCAGCATCTCCTGGGCCTAGTCATGTATGCAGGAAGGAGAGAGAAAGGGGGAAGAGGGCAGGGGAATAAAGAAAATCTAAAATGTATAAAAGGGGCAGGATGTTCCCACTACTTGGTATATGAAGACACCAGGTATGGCCTCTTCTCCTTCCTGGAAGTAGGCATGTTACTATATTTTAAATAAATCTTTCTTTCTACACTTGCTTTGGTGTGCTTCTCTGATGTTCAAACTTCAATATTTAAGAAAGCAGAACTCATTACTGATAACTGGTGATAGCAATATGTGGTAATATTTTAAGACCTGTGATCAGGCAGGAAGGTTAGTAATTTTTGTCAGAATAAGCAAATGCTTATAATCTCTGAAAAGCTTATTTCATGTGCCTTAAGTTCAAACTTTTATAATTCATCCCCTCATTTTAACAATATTAATCAAGAGCTAAGTGTCATTCATAGAAATGAATAAAACACAATGATTTTACTCCATAAATCCATAGTATGGTACCTTACAGGGGCAGACATAAAACTAATCAATTTTACAGTTATTCTTTGAGTTAAAGGATAGAAAATTCAGTAGGTAATTTCATGCACTTCATTTATAACAAACAGAATGGTATTCAAAAATGGTGAGTTTTGAGGCAGAGTATAAGAAAGTTCTGGAACACATAGGGATAAAGGAAAAAAACTGAAGCACTAGTATCTCAACAGAGAAAAAAATGATATGAGAGTGGGAACCAAAGGAAATTCTGCATTCATAATTTTATCAGTGTTTTCCTTAGAATGCAAGTTGAGATCTAGTCACAACCAGTTCACTTTGTCATTTTTAAACCCTCATTCAAAAAAGAAAAAAAGAAAAGAAACATTTGAGAAGTACAGAGAGACCCTTTTAATCCAATAGTCTTTATCTTAGGCTCAGGGCCATGTTAAAGTTCTGGCCAAGATCCCTTTGCCACACACATTCTAATATCAGCATTCTTATTTTAACTTCATGATTACTCTTCCTCCATTCTAGTCCATGTGTTCTTGTGGGCTCTACAGCGTGTGTCTCAGGCTTGAGACTATAAGCACATTGCATTCTCCTAGGTATGGAGGTTGGTTCATGATTGTGCAAGTGTGAGTGGAAAGGCTCACTGGTTCCCACTGGGCTTGATTCAGACTTATCTGAGACCAGAACTTCTGTAGTTATTTGCCATTAAAGCACAGAGATCTTCAAAATTCCAGGAGTTCTACTGAGGAGCTTGTACATAAAGCCAAACCAGTGGGGGGAGGTAAAGAGGAGAAATGGAGAGAAAAAAAATCAAGCACTAATAATATTTTTTTGAGTCCAGAATCCAACTATACTAGCAGTCAGATTACCTGTGAATTTTTTCAGTTAAATGAGAAAATAAATTTCATCTTTACCTTAAATTCTTTAGGCAGATGTTTTCACATTTATAACCTAATCCAGAAAAAAATAACAGACATGCTTAATCTGATGCCATCTCATTCCAGGCCCTGTCCCAAACTCACCAGGGGCTAGAGTCTCAGAACTATAAAACTGAGAGCAGAATTTCACGATTTCAAGACAGTTTGTTACTGAAAGATTGGTCCTTGTCCCCATGCCAATTTATAACATTTAATAATGAGGATATGGTTTTGAGAAAAAGGAAAAAGAAGGTTTATTGCTTTGCTAGCAAAAGAAACACAGGCAACTACTGTGTCCAAGGCTGTGGTTCTGACCATCGGGAAAAACAAAGGTCTTTTCAAGAAGCAAGAAGGTTGCATATCTGGTGTGCTCTGTAGGGAGTCCCAGGGCACACTGATGATGTGTTAAGCGTCACTTGTTAATTTGGGAAATATTTGCTTCCTAGATCCTTTGTAAGACATCTCCTTCCTTTGATGGATGTGTTAAAGGACAATTAATTAGGAGAAGAATAGATAACACTGTCTCTCTAATCTTATTAGGGAGGCAGAGAGGGGAGAAGAGAGAGAAGAAAACAAAACATGTTCTTTTAAAAATAATCCTCAGAGCAAGGAGGGCTATATTCAAAGGGTGAAATGAACCATTTTTACAAATTCAAAACCAGCATCACAGAAAATGTAATCATATGATGTTTGGCCAAATCCTATTACATTTAAAGAATAATTAAGAGCCGGGCGCGGTGGCGCAAGCCTGTAATCCCCACACTTAGGAGGCTGAGACAGGAGAATTGCGAGTTCAAAGCCAGCCTCAGCAATGGCGAGGCGCTAAGCAACTCAGTGAGACCCTATCTCTACATAAAACACAAAATAGGGCTGAGGATGTGGCTCAGTGGTCAAGTACCCCTGAGTTCAATCTCCAGTACCAAAAAAAAAGAATAATTAAGAATAACAAGCAGGACAGTAATGAGATGCAATTTGCTTTGATTATTGGTCTTGGCTATCAAACGTCACAAATGCATTAGAAATCAAGCAAGAAAGGTAAGGCATATAACCTGATCCTGAAAGAGCAGTAGATATTCAAAGTATTTATTGCTTTTATTGGCAGACTCATGAATAACTGCAGTTACATAGTTCTTTCTTTTTGTAACAAAATAAAATAAATATGATGGATCTGTAAGAGAGAAGCCCCTTAAAATTGCTAATATGTGGATTTGAATCTGAAATTTACTTTGTAACTTATTTGTGAACAAAATTACTAAGCATTCCACTTTACTCATTAGAGTTATTCTCTTTACACTGAACCCATGATAGAAACAATGCAAATCACAAGTCTTATTCCTTCTACAGATTCTTATTTAATGCAATGAACTTACTTTTATAGTCCATTCTCCCTTGATTAAGGGAGAATTATAACTAAATTTTACCCAAAAGTTTATAATCTTGAAAAAAATGTAAAAAATGAAAAACAGTGTATCAAGCTTTTAAAATGGGAAATTGGTGCCATCTTGTGGTTATGAAGAAGTAAAAATAAAAATTTCAACCCTTGTCATATATTTAAAAAATCATGTCAAAATCAAACCCACTCCAAACAGTCATTTGTTCAGTTTGATTGTTCTGAAACAATCAAATAGTCTCTTTATTCCTCCCTTAGAATATTGTTAAACTGTAGATACCTTCCCCTGTCAATCACATGTACTGTTGTTTCAAATAGGAAGTTTCAATTACTTGAGAAAATGATTTCCATGATTATACCTTGATTTTTGGATCTGAGATAAATGTTAATTCCAAACACTAAGGTGATATATTCATACAAAAATCTCAAAACATTTTATTAGGCATTAACAAGGTAATCAGGAAATGTCTTTGAGAGATGGCCCAGAACATTAAAATCAGCATGTAGGTTGGATTCCAGAAAGCAAGGTGCTGTAAGAGGAGATGTGTCAAACACATTCTTCTTAGAAATTGCTGGACTAATCAAAGAAATAAGCCAAGATGAGCAAGGGCTAAGATGTCATCCAAAATTCTTTCCATTTTATAGAACTACATAAAGTACAAATGCAAACTAGGCCAAAGGAAAATGCCAACAGCTGACTCATAAGCATCCTTGCTATGAATGCACTCTGGTGCCATGGGAAAGAAGAAGCAGGCCTTCTTCTATGTTATAGAAGCAACCTGGTAACTCCATGGGTAGATCAGCTAATGAAGATTAAAGGATTTTCATGTAAAGTAATAATTTTGGGGTGACTTGCATTTATGCTAGCAGATGGGACCTCAGTATAAATCAATAGGGTAATGTTCATAATTTATATTTAAACTAAAGAACTTGTGGGTTTTAACTCAATTATCCACCAAAGGCTCATGTGTTGAAGCCTTGGTCCCCAGCCCATGATAAATTGGAGGTGGTGGAAAGTTTAGGCAGTGGGGTCTGGTGGAAGAAAGCTGAGGTCATAAAAATCGTGCCCCTGAAGGGGAAATTGGGACTTTGGTCCTCCTTCCCTCTTTTCTTTCCAGACAATATGAGGTGAAGAGACTATTCCTGCTGTGGTATACTTCCTCACCACGTGCCACTAAACAACAAAGCCAACCAACCATGAATTATAACCTCTGAGGCCTTGAGTTTTCTTCCTTATAAATTTATCTCAAGTATTTGTCACAGTGATGGAAAGCTGACTAGTGCAATAACATACCTCAATATTTAATAAGAAATTCTTAATTTTTCTGCATTTTAAAAATTTTATTTGTTCTAATCAATTATACACGACAGCAAAACACTCTTTGATTCATTGTACACAAATGGAGCCCAATTTCTCACATCTCTGATTGTATACAGAGTAGGGTCACACAATTTGTGCAACTATATGTGTACCTAGGGTAATGATGACCATCTCATTCCACCATCTTTCCCATTCCCATGACCCCTCCCCTGCCATCCCTCCCCTTTGGGCAATCCAAAGTTCTTCTACTCATCCCATGCCTCCCCCCCCCAATGAATTAGCATCCACTTATCAGAGAAAACATTTGGCCTTTGGTTTTCTGGGATTGGCTTACTTCACTTAGCATGATATTCTCTAACTCCATCCATTTACCTGCAAACATGATAATTTTATTCTCTTTTATTGCTGAGGAATACTCTGTTGTGTATATATTCTTTCCCATTTATCTGTTGAAGGGCATCTAGGTTGGATTCACCATTTGACTATTGTGAATTGTGCTGCTATAAACATTGATGTGGCTGTATCACTGTAGTATGCTGACTTTAGGTCCTTTGGGTATAGCCCAAGGAGTGGAATAGCTGTGTCAAATGATGATTCCAGTGTGATACTAGCTTCATAGGATGAGTTTGGAAGGGTACTCTCCTTTTCTAAGAAATCCTTGAATTTTAAGAAATTTATATATGTGCATGTATTTGTGTGTGTGTGTGTGTGTGTGTGTGTGTGTGTGTGTTGTGCTACTTACCTGGTAAATTTATTGACAGGAAAGATGGGAATGAAAACAATGCAATACCTGGATACGTTCTAATGTTCCCCAGAAAGAAGAGAAAGAGAAAAAGATAAAGAACGAGAGGGCAAGGAATAGAGAGAGAGAGAGCAAGAAAATAAAAAGCTATCACATTAAGCACAAAGTCATGTTCATTAGATTGTACATGACCAATAAGAATAAAAGAATAATAATAAAACCCCACATTGGACAGTGGCCATACCAGAATGAATGCTAAACTATGATAATACAATATTAATCTTCTTTGAAAAAAAAGGGAAGTGATTTTCCTACCACCACTAGAATTTGATAGTGAGATGAAAATTTTTGTTGACTTTTTCTTCAACTTTAAACATCTAAAGATCAACTGAGTGTTCTGGCACATGCCTACAATCCTAGTGACTTTTGAGGCTGAAGCAGGAGGATCAGAAGTTGGGCACAACTTTAGAAACTTAATGAGAACCTCAGTAACTTAGTGAGATTCCATCTCAAAATAAAAAATAAAAAGGACTGGGGATGTAACTCAGTGGTATAGTGACCCTAACTTTAATTCCTAGTACCAAAATAAATAAACAAATTGTCAAGAGATTTTTATTAAACATTTTAATATGTATCATATCCTTCCTCATCAGCACTTCTCATTCATAGAGTGAATTAATATGCCATATTTTTGAGAGTCTGAAATATTTAAAAAACTACATACTATGTAGTTGGAGTTTCTTGAAATCTTTTTTCCCTAAAGTGAATTCATGGAATCCAAGAGTATAAATAGCCAGGCATGTGGTGCACACCTATTATTCCAACTACCTGGAAAGCTGAAGCAGGAAGATCACAAGTTCAAGGAAGGTCTGAGAAATTTTGTGAGACTCTGTCTCAAAATAAAATATAAAAGGGCTGGGAAAGTAGCTCAGTGGTAGTGTGAGGCCCTGGGTTTGATCTCTAGCAATGCAAAAAAAAAAAAAAAAAAAAAAGTCTAACCTTACACAGTCCAATCTCACACAAAATTAAGAGGGAAATACTTGGAATAGAAAAAAAGAACCAATTTTCAGAAAGAAGTATACAAAATAACAGTAAAATGAGAGAAAGAGCACACCTGGTTTCCAGCTTCTTCTAGGATCCCCTACTGAAAGAACAGCAAATTTATCCTTTACCTTGGTTCAGGGAGAAAAGACAAAAGGATCACAGTCTAATCACCAGTTGTACAGAGCTGGTGATGAAAATAGCAAAGGCTCAGCTCAGAGACGAAAATTCATGGGTACTTTTGTTCACATGTTAATGTTTCTAAGATCAAGCTGCTTTAAAAATCTACAGCAAAATAAACTTTCAACTTCCAGATAGAAGAGTATGTGATAATATAATAATCATTCCCTGCACTTACCATTGAATAGAAGAATTGTCTTATGCCATATTTTCAAAAATTTTACTCCCAGTGTGGGTCACTACTTATTTGTTGAGAAGTCCTCAGAAGATTATCTCATGAAACATCATTAGCATAGAACTGTAGCACAGTTATGTATTGAATAATATCTCAATCAGTTATAGACTGCCTATACAATCATGGTCCCATAAGACTATAATGTCTTGAGATGTCTTAGTCATCTTTGATTGTGTAAGCACACACTATGGTGTTCACATAACAATGAAATTACCTAACAATATTTTTATCAGAACATATCTCTAAAGTTAAGTGATGTATATACATTTACAATAGTGAAGAAAAATATTTGTTACAAGAAAATAACTGCCCTTCTGTATTCTTTCTTGTAGATTTTTCTGGGACTTTCTGGGACTGTTCTTTATGTTGAGAGGATTTGATTTTGTACTAGGCTCTGAAGAGAGACAGAATGATACATTAATTAGATGATCTTAATAGGCATTCTTAATTAAAATCTGAAATTTGTTTGTTTTATTTCCTAGCCCAAATTGCACCCATAGTGCTCAAAACAGATCCTCAAAATTTCTGCAATGAGATTAAATGACAACATCAGAATATTCCAATAATCATTTGTCAACATATATATTGATATTTCAAAAGTAAATATAAATCATCCCCATTAATAAATTTCCTGGAGGTATAATTAAATTTAAAAATGAAAATCTTAAATAGGTAAAAAAAATTCAAAGTCTGAAAGAGCTAAAACATAAAAAATTCTGAGGTCCTTGTTGAGTGTTATGTATCCAAGAAAGTTGTCTCAAGTCCCAACTACAAATACAAAAGCATTCTCCTCAACTTCTTACTCTACTTAGCTTCTGTTAAATGAATTCTCCATGTCTGTGTTCTTTCAGCAGCTTCAGTCTGGTCTTTCTTTCCCTGGAGTGGGTGCTGTTCTTTCAGGACCCCAGAAATTATACTTATCTATGGCTAAGACATTCTGGACACTCACTTTTAAGGATCCTAAGCATTAATCGAATATATAAAATTATACATCACTGTTTTTCATTCCTGCCCATTTCAGAAAATAAAGCAATCCCCAACTGCTAGTGAAGTTATCCCAAACATAATCATGAAACCAGACTTTTCTGTAGTTAAATGTCATAATAGAAACTCAGAAGTATTTAGGAACATATTGGTTTCAACTTTACTATAGTTGGTCAATCCATGATGTTTGTCTGGGGTCATGATCATGACCCTAAAAATCAACAAGGTTTGTTCTAGCAGTATTATGCAAAATATCCAAAAAGTAGAAGTGACCCAACAACATTGGCAGACAAATGGGTAAACAAAGAGTAGTGTAGGCACAATATTATTCAATGATAAAAAGAAATGAGTATTTCTACAAGCTACAATATGGATGGAACTTGAAAACATACTGAGAGAAGCCATTCACAAAAGGCCACATATTTTATGATTCCATGTATATGACATGTCCAAAATAGAGACAAAAAATTGAGTAATGGTTGCCAGGAGATGGGAGGAGGGGAAAAACCAGGGCTGAATGCTAACAGATATATGTTTTCTTTTTGCAGTTATGAAAATATTCTGAAACTGATAATGGTCATGGCTGTGTAATAGAGTTAATATACTAAAAATCTCTGACTTAGGCACTTTTAAACAGTGTATTTTATGTTACTTGCATTATATCACAACAAATAAAACAAATCAGTTGAGGTGAACCTCTCATAAGTGATGAAATCTGGTTGTATGGAATTTACTATTTGTTGGGTATGGAGCAGGAACTGAAATTAATCTCCTTTTCATGTGATTATTATTTGAGATATCCTTGTCTTTTTCCATTGAAAACTTGCAGTTAAAGCAACCCCTAGCCATCAGGTCCCAATTGAGAAATACTTCCCATTCAGCATTTCACTGCCTTTTAGTTCCATCTTCTCCATAGTGCCATCTCTCTGGCTTTCTATGTCAGTTCTGAGTGTGAGCTCTTTCTGGTAATATGGCCTTCTACTCCCATGAACCAGTGCTTTTGCTCCTGAGTCACACTGGCAGCTGCTATCTGCTGAGGAATAGCTGAGTCTGAGAAACCTGCCTCCCAGGGAAGGTTCTACTTGTTACATCCAACCCGAACCTCTCCCCAAGAAGTGCAGCCCAGACAACTCTGCAGAAGCAGAAAAGTTTATTGAGGAAATAGGCACACAGGCCAATCAATTGGGGTCAGCTCTTCTTTCCTTCAGAGAGTGACCCCGAAATGAGGATTTCAGAAGTTATTATAGGGTGGGCAAGTTACATGACTTGGGAAAATAGAATTTGGCAAATATTCAACCTATAGTTATTTACAGTTCAACTGTGATGGTGCCCCCTATGTCCCCTTTTAGTTCCTGGAACTTTAGGTAGGTAACTGGCCAGGAGGTCTGGCAGCCTGTGGTTTGGCCCCATCTGTGAGAAGCAAGCATAGCAAACAATTAATTACAGAAGCACAAAAAGCAGGTTAGCAGATACGTGCAGGCATGACTCCATTTTGAGTTTGGATTTTACACTCCCACGTTCTCAGTCCCCACAACTGTGTCAGTTGGAGAAACGCCTTCAGCAAGTTCCTGAAATAAAGCTGCTTCTTGTAATGTGCATCCCCTGTCAGTTCTTCCCAAGGGACAGTTTCCTCAGGTTTAGGATGTTACAGGCTTTAGATATCATTTCTCTCAGCTTTCTCCTTTGTGCTATATATCTTTATTGTTTTCATATTCCCTATTACTAGTTTCAGGAAGACTTAGCTGAATAACTGTCTCAGTGGCTTTCCTCCTTCTCTACCAAGTAAGGCCACGATGTTGCCTGCATCTGAGCACTTTCTTTTTGCTGCGTTTTGCTCTCTGGACCAGATGATTTTCTAATGTATTCTTCTAGATTCCTTTCTATAGAGTTTCCCATGATGAGGTACAAAAAAACCCAGTAGGTTCTGAGGCTGCCAAAAATATCTTCTGTTTAAATAAATTTTGTCTACATTACACCTTTCTGGGTAGGTTAATATGTTTGTTATGATTTAGATACGTGCTGTCCCCCTAAAGGCTCATGTGTGAGATAACACAAGAAGGTTTAGAGGTGAAATGACTGGGTTACAAGGCAATCCACATTTTGAATGCACACTCTCAGGGATATCTTTGTCCTGCTTAGATCTTGTTTCTCTTCCTCTCTCAGTTTGGTTGGGCTCCAATCACTCTTTCTGATATAGTAATAAAACATGATCTTTCTACTGAAATTCTCTTTGAGAGCAGGTGGACTATCTTTTTGAATTGCCTTTTAAAACTTTGACCTGCTGTTTTGTTTTTTTGTTTTACTTCAATGTCTTCTTTCAATTACTCTCAAAGTGGATCAGAAAGTAAATGGTGGTAGTTTTTAATTTGCAGAAATTAAAGGTTAAATTATTGTGGTGTTTTTCTACCTCAGCCCAAGAATACGCCATTAAACAATGATAAGGCCGGGGTTGAGGTTGTGGCTCAGTGGCAGAACGTCTGCCTCACGTGTGTGAGGCACTGGGTTCTAATCCTCAGCACCACATAAAAGTAAGTAAAACAAAAATAAAGACACTGTGTCCATGTATAACTAAAACATATTTTTAAAAATGATAAGGCCCACATCCTTTTGTTTGTTAGTAAACTTTTACTACACTTGAAGGGCAGTTTCAGTCTCAGAATGGTCTATTACCAAGATCACAGTATCTAGATTAACAAACCATAGCCAACTTAAAACCACAGAATGAGGAATGACTCCTAAAATCTTACTTAGAAACAATATTCACCAATTAGTCCCTCAACAGTTTCCTTACTTGGCTCCTTTTAAGTACAAAAGTAAAGTTGAATTTAATCCAAAGCAGCACAAAATAGGACTATCCAATCCACACCTGCACACACAACTTAAAGCTTACTAATTGGGAAATATTTCAGAAGAAAAGGTCTAATGGTATTAACTCTTGACAGAGTTCATTTGAGGTTGGTGTGATTAGGAATTATAGCTATGTGTCTCAATTTTTCTGAGAAGGAAGTTTCCTTTAGTAGAGCAGGCACACTAAGGTAACTTTTGACGCACTACTGACCCCAATGCCCACACTAACATGGGATTGACTTATAGATAAAGCCCCCCTAAATAAGATGGTAACCATGACAGTTCTGAAGAGGACAAACTAAGGTCAGAAATTCTACCACTGATGCAAATAAATTGAAAACTTGATTGGCGAAGAGTGCAGAAGATGATCTCCAGTTCTCAAGTTCTCAGATATTAATAAATTTGAAAGCAGCGTTGTTTACATTTTTCATTCCCTGCTCAGAGATGACCCACTCTCTCCTTTGAGAGTGCTCTCTGCTTAAGCCTTACTTTGATCTTTACCTTACTTTCACTTTACTGTCTCCTTTAATAAAGTTCTCTTCCATGGCTTTTAGTGTCTGATTTTAAATTTTCTATGATTGGAATACAAGAATTGAATTCTGGAGTTTCAACTCCTTACTCTCCTGTGAGGTAAACAGAAATAGTTTATTTGTAACTTTCTACATAATCCCAAATTTTCAAATGTTAGCTAAATACAAAGCTTTTGTATGTAAAGTGATACCAAAAGTTTTTACTATATATATATATATATATATATATATATATAGATATATATATAGATATATAGATATAGATATATAGATATATAGATATATATCTCAAAAACCTATACCACAAAACAATTTTTGCAAAAATTATAATAACTACTTTTGAGTGATAGAATGATGAATTATTTTTATCTTGTATTTTTTATCCTCCAAATTTTTCCATAAATATTATGATATATACAATCATGAAACTGATTATATGATATATACAATCATGAAACTGCCCAACTGCCAACTGTATGTCAGGGAAAAGCTACACTTCTTGTTCTTATCTGCAGAGGCCAAGGGATGGTTATAATTATGACACTCTTTCTAGAAAATTGTGCAGCCTTCTCACATTAAAATGAATCAAGATCTCACAGGTGCATCTCCTCTAGCCTAGGAACCTCTATTTATCTTATAACAGAATCCTTGAAACGATGAGCAAAACAAAATACAACAAAGTAACTAAACACTTGTTTTTTTCTTTGTGTACCAAATTGTCAGTAAGCTCAGAAAAGCTTTTGTTGTCTTCCAAAGAAAGTTGTAGAGAACATGCCACAGTTGCAAAAAACCCATTTTAAGTAGCCACACAAGTCCAACTAATGGGGATATGGCCTTTTTCAAATTAAAATATTCTCAGTACCAGGAAATATTAAAATTAAAATATTCTCAGTACTGGACATTAAGCAGATACATACTGTATGGTGAGCTCTAAACATTTTAAGTTAAAATAATGTTTTCATGAACCAAACTGAATTCCAGCCTCATGGAAAACATGCCAACATATATAAATTCACAGCCATTGTTAGGCACCTAGTTAGCCTTGAGCAAATGAGCAGGAAAAATACAATGAAGGTGGACAAAAAACCTCAGGGAGCCTTATCTTACAGGAAGTCATCTGGAAGATGGGGGCTTGGTATGTTAAAACCTCCCCCAGTCATACTGACATCCTCTTAAGAAAAACTGTTGTTTCAAGATCATATCATACACTTCCAGGTGGCCTGCAACCTCTCTTATCACTGAAAAGATCACAGTCCCCAATCACCTGTGCAACTAAAACCTGGGCAACTAAGACCCTCACAAAGAAAGCTTTCTGAGGGCTATTCAAAGGGTAGTAAACCAGTGGGCATGGTGGTGCATGCCTATAATCCCAGAAGCTCTGGAGGATGAGACAGGAGGATCACAAGTTCAAGGCCAGCCTCAGCAACTTAGTGAGACCCTAAGCAACTTAGTGAGGTCCTAAGCAACTTAGCAAGACCCTTTCTCAAAATAAAAAATAAAAAGGGCTGTAGATGTGGCTCAGTGGTTAAGCACCCCTGGGTTTAATACCTGGTACAGAAAAGAATCAAAGGGTCATAAATTGATTTGGGGAAAAGAAAATTGAGGCAAAAATGGAGATTCAATTTCTTTACAATCTCCAACTCTATTAGCACCACACCATTCATTATCTCTTGGATGTGGTCCATGCAGGTACTATGCTATCAGTCATAAGTCAAATGTGGACCTGGTGGGATTTATTTATTTATTTATTTATTCATTCATTCATTCATTGTAATTAGGTTTACATGACAGCAGAATGCATTTTGATTCATTGTACACAAATGGAGCACAATTTTTCGTTTCTCTGGTTGTACACAATATAGAGTTATACCATATGTGCAGTCATACATGGACATAGGGCATTGTTGTCCATCGCATTCCACCATCTTTCCTGCCCTCATGTCCCATCCCATTCCTGCCCTCCCCTTTCACCAAAGTTTCTCTATTCTTCCACTCCCCCCAACATTATGGATCAGCATCCACTTATCAGAGAGAACATTGGCCTTTGGTTTTTTGGGATTGGCTTACTTCACTTAGCATGATGTTCTCCAACTCCATCTATTTACCAGCAAATGTCATCACTTTATTCTCTTTTAATGCTGAGTAATATTCCATTATTCAATATACCATAGTTTCTTTATCCATTCATCTATTGAAAGGCATCTAGGTTGGTTCTACAGTTTAGCTATTGTGAATTGTGCTGCTATAAACATTGAAGTAGCTGCATTACTATAGTATGCTGTTTTTAAGTCCTTTGGGTATGGACCAAGGAGTGGGATAGCCGGGTCAAATGGTGGTTCTAGTCCAAGGTTTCTAAGGAATATCCATACTGCTTTCCAGATTGAATGCACCAATTTGCAGTCATCTGTTGGGACTCTTGAAGTTTTCCTGTGACTCCTAATAAAACTTGTGAGCAGAAGGGGCATCATTCCTCTCCCTTCTGAGACATTTTCTCTCCCTTGAGAGGGTTCCCCTTTCCCTTTTCCTATCTTTTCTAGTAAACCTTCCATGCTCTGTAATTCTCACTATTCTGGGAACCCACTGATGATAATGTTTAGAAATGTATGGGTTTAAAAATAGAATAAATTATCTCCCTGCCACCTGATAATTTAAGCAGTAATTATCTAGGTGAGCAGTTATGATTTTAAATTTCCTCTCCTTCATCTTCAGGGTAGACCAGCAGTCCTTCTGCTATAAGGATTTTGGAGGAGATGAGCCCACCTGCCAGGAGTATACCTGTTTCAGGTTGCACTACCACTTTGTAAGGGGACAGATATATGAGAATGGTGGGAATACAAGGTTAAGAGAATAATTCTATATAGTGAGCCCACTGTACTGACTCCTCACGTGATTTCTTTGCTAAAAACAATCTTCCTGTAGATCTACCTGTCATGAAGGGACGGGATATGTCACATTCCTTCACATGATGTGGCATTACACTGGTTATGTATTCATATATGAATATACAAAAGTTATGTCTGATTCATTCTACTATCTTTCCTTTTCCCCTCTCGCTTTCTTTCCACTCTCCCTGTCCAATCCTGTGAACTTCCCCTTCTCCCTCCTGCTGCCTATTGTGAATTAGCATCCTCAGATCAGAATGAACATTCAGCCTTTGTTTTGGGGGGATTGGCTTATTTCACTTAGCATAATAATCTCCAGTTCTATCCATTTACTGGCAAATGACATAATTTCATTTGTATTTATGACTGCATAATATTCAGTTGTGTATATATACTACATTTTCTTTATTCATTCATCTGTTGAAGGGCATGTTGGCTGTTTTATAGCTTAGAGCTTCTATAAACATTGATGTGGCCATGTCACTATAGTATGTTGATTTTAAGTTCATTTGGTATATACCAGGAGTGGGGGTAAGTGGGTGAAATGGTGGATCCATTCCAAGTTTTCTAAGGAATCTTTTATACTGCTTTCAGATTGGTTGCACTAATATTCAGTCCCACTAGCAATGGATAAGTGAAACTTTTCCCCCACATTATCACCAAAATTTATTGTTACTTATATTCTTGATAATTGGTCTTATAACGGGAGTGAGAGAAAAATCTCAGTGTAGCTTTAATTTGCATTTCTCTAATATATTACATTTATATCCGTGCAATATTTGTTGACGGATCTGAAAATTCTCGGTTCAGTTCCTTTGCCCATTTATTGATTGGTTTATTCATGGGGGTTATATTTTTTTGGTGTTAAATTTTTTGAGTTCTTTACGCATCCTGGAAATTAATATTCATTTAATTAGAATTTTTCCTCAACAGGAAAGATATGGCTAATACATTTAACTACACTTTCCTTATATCTTTGTTGTTACAGTTAGAATAAATGAATTAGATTTAACATCAATGGCATTAATCTTCATAGATGTGTTTGTAAGAGGAGACATCTGATTAGCTCACAAAGTTAAAATTCTAAAACATCAACTGCTATAAAATCAAGTACTCTTGACTTCTTGAATTCCATAAGTAACATATATTTAAACATTGAATGTGTTTTAATAAGTTAGTAAATGGCAAAAAGTTTAAGATGGCTTTGTTTCTGTGTCTTCATTAAAAGGAAGGTTACTAAGAGTTAAAATTCTATCAGGTGTAATTCCATATGCAAAGAGTCCAAAAGTTTTCAGTATGTTTCAATTAAAGTGCTATAAAAAAGTATTATATCTTATTAAAATGGACCAATTTATTTAAGAAATTTCATAAGAATTGTTTCAGATTGTAAATTTTAAAAATGGATCAACAATTACTGAAGACATATAAGAAGATTCTAATTATGGAAAATATATTTTAATATGAAAGTTAGAAGGGAAAAGAAATATTTCTGGATGAGAACTTTTTTATGGCAAAGTAAACAAGTTGTAGAATGTCTAAGGAAGTTACACAAGGTTTGTGAAGGGCGCATCTCAAAAAGTTTGCATGTGACTGAATTGGCTACAATTAGCACAATTAGTTAAACTTATTTAAGATTTTTTTTCCTAAAGTCAAATATTAATGTACTGATATTATCCAAAATTTAATTCTTGAGAATCACTGTGGCAGTGGCCCATGGTGGGCTAGGCCTCCTCCACAACCAACCCTCCTGCAGCCTCTCAGGCATGAGTGCACCTCCTACTGTGACTTGTCACCCAAACTTCAGCAGCCGTTATCTTTTTTTTTTTAATACCAGGGATTGAACTCAGAGGTATTCCACAACACCCTCAGCCCTATTTTGTTTTTTATGTAGAGACAGGGTCTCATTGAGTTGCTTATTTCCTCACCGGTTGCTGAAGCTGGCTTTGAACTTGTGATTCTCCTGTCTCAGCCTTCCAAAATACTGGGATAGCATGCTCCACCACGCCTGGCTCAGCTGCTGTATCTTGATTGTGAGTCTGCACCAGAAACATGCCCTTGGCCACCTACTGCTATGTGCAGGTTGTGGTTAAAGGCAGCTGCAGGGAGGCGATGCTTGTGAAACACCATCAGGATGACAGGCAGTATGTCATCAAAAAAACTGGACCTCTGAAATATCTTCAGCTAAGAGCTGTAAGCTGCTGAACAAGAAGCTCAGCTTTTAGCCGGGCGCGGTGTAATCACGCTTGTAATCCCAGCACTTAGGGAGGCTGAGACAGGAGAATCGCGAGTTCAAAGCCAGCCTCAGCAACGGCGAGGCGCTAAGCAACTCAGTGAGACCCTGTCTCTACATAAAACACAAAATAGGGCTGGGGATGTGGCTCAGTGGTCGAGTGCCCCTGAGTTCAATCCCCAGTACCAAAAAAAAAAAAAGAAGAA